>JAUEKX010124276.1:0-24319 GCA_031834005.1 Dendronotus venustus
TGGATCTAGAATGTAGCAAATACATGCGAAGGAGAGTGAAAATAAAATCATCTTGTACTATTTCTCACTGTCATCACGGTATTTTTGCTCTCCTACGCATGTATTTGCTACATTCTAGATCCGCCTCTGCAATGAAGGCTTGCATAAGCAAATTATTGACGCTTCTAAGTTCTTTCTTTCTTTGTTGTTGCTAGGGGCAACCATAATGATTTTCCACGAAAAAAACATGCTCAGGGTTTTCCATCAGGTGTTTTAAAGGTTCCAATTTGCCCTTTCTCGAATTATGTTCACCCCAACGCGTTTCCACATTTCTTTTTGTCTCGCAGATATAGGTTTCACCACATACACAATCTCTCTGATAAATTTTACATGCTGGGTGCCGATTCTTGTTTTTGACGTTAATAAACTTCATTCTTTCCTAGTTTTCCACTTTATGAGTGCATCAAACTTATTTTGTGTAAAAACGTGAAATTGGAGTTTTCAAATATGAATGTGTGGGGAGTTTCGTATCTGATCTGAATACAGATGTTGTTACGTCACCATTCTCACAAGAGATTATTCTCGTATCCAGGAACTTTTTTGACGAAGTTTCAACAGTAACCTTAATGTTCTTATGGTAGTTGTTCAGCTTCTCAAACAGTTCATCAGGTTGATTTTTGGTGCGTTTGTTTATTGAATCATCAACAAATCTTTTATAGAATTTAGGTGGAGATAGTGCCACAACCTCTTTTTCTAATTTTGTCAGAAAGATGTTTGAGAAGACCACAGACAACGGTCCACCCATATAGTGCATCCATCGATTTGTTGGTAGAAGTTTCCATCAAACATAAATATGTTTTCGGTAGAAAGTTTCAGTAGGAGACGTTTGAAAATTAGTTTCGTAGCTATGGGCTTGATTTTCTTCTGATTGTAAATTTGCTCAATAATGTAATCGATTGTTTCACTTACAGGAACATTCGTGAAAAGGCTTTCCACATCGTAGGAAACGTACTCCTCAATTTTTCGTAAAGGTGGCAGTTGTTTCAACATATCTGGAAATTTCTGGGTGTTTGTAATGATAAAATAATTTTCCAACACCAATGGTTTAAGATATTCTGCAATGACTCGAGCTGCTTTATATGTGCATGTTCCAACTTGAGCAATTATTAGACGATACGTTGAGCTGGTTGATTGGACGTTGGGATCATGTCTTTTTATTTGCTATAGTCTTTAAAGTTTCGATAAAGAAAGTCTTTAAAGTTTTTCAGATCAGTAAGTGTGTTATCGGTAGCTGTTTTGTACACATTGTTCGAGATGCCTTCGCCAATCATACTTTGTAATTTCTCCACATAATCGGTTCTGTCTAACACAATAACACAAGTTTCTTTATCACCTGGAATGACAGCAATTTCTTGGTTTCTGCTCAATCTTTTCAAATTATGGTAGGTGTAATTCTTGGCTGAATAAATATTTTGTGTAAACATATCGGTATAGGCACGTAGAAATTCACAAAACTCCTCCTTTTTGGTTAGGTTGTAACATATATGGCATTGTGCTACTACTAATCCCACAAGTACGATGTCAGGTACAAAGAATATAGCAAGGTAGAACTACGTGGTAACTTAAAAGAGGTTTTGTTTTTGTAAACTACCATAAATTATTATCATTTTGCAGGTGTTGTACTGTTCAGCAGGGCTGCGGCATTTTGAAGCCAGACTGGTTTGCTGGAGCCGAGTTCCTTGGAGAAGATCACGGGCTGTACACATGGAGCAAGGCAGTCCATACACCAAATATTCTGATCGAGAGGGCATCTGACCGAATGTTGTTGGTTATAGACGAAGTCACCCTCAGTATCAAAAATTATCAACCTTCCACATTCACAAAGTTTTATGATCAGGAAAAAGCCTTTGAGTTACCCTCCTATTGCAAACCATCCAATCGTTGTTCAACGAGGAATAAGTTGTGCTTTCACACACCTTAATCAATTTGGATCCTCTTAAAACTGTTTGAAAAATTTTTTTTTGTTAGCTTTCCATTTTCTATGCACCTCTTGCTGTCTAATTTTCCCAATGCAACTTTGTATCTTTTTGTATTATGGATAGTTTTAAATGATTGAAAGATATTGATGTATGCACTAATGCTTTTATTATGAATAAGTTTTAGTTGAGAGATTCGGAAAATAACACATATAATGCACAAAAGTTTCCTTGAACAAAGCTTCAGAGCAAGTTCTTTTGGACAAATTTTTGAAGTGGAGAGGCATCGAGACAAGTATTTTCAATAATAATTTACGGAATTTTAGCTAAATTTAAATTTAAATTAAATTAAGTTAAAGCTAGCATTACTTTCTTATTGTCAAATACCTACACTTTTAAAATATCATATTCAGAGAAAAACAGTGTATTTGTTTGGAAAAACTCTCGATAAAAATAATTTTTTCCTAAAAATCTGTATAGAAAGATTGCAAAAAGATGCTTTTTACTCTCCCTAGCAGATGTCGCTGACCCATTAAATCAACCTCTGATGGTGAAATAAAGTGTTTACCATGTTTTCGGTCATGAGATGTTATGAAACCGGAACTTTCACTTACTTCTGACTGATTTTGACAATATTTTCAGAAAAATGGGAAAATCATCAGCAATAATCTGTTAGTTACCATTCCCCAAAGTTTACCGAGATCGCCAATCATAATCGAAGCAAAATGGATTTTTATGGAATACTTTTAGGCCAGAATCACATTTCCTATGGAAACTACTCAACACTAAATTCCAGTCAAAACTTAAAACAATTACAAATAGTCTATCCCATTGCTAGAGTGCGCTTTACTGTGTGGCCTCTTTTTTCTAATAGTTATATTTAAAAAATATGCGATTATGAAAGAATTTAAAGATGATAAATAGCTTACAAACTCAGACATGGTAAATTAATTGCCGAGAAAATTCTATTACTTCAATAGGAATTTTACCATATCCCACTGAAATAGAAGAAAACAAATATTTTTTTATACTTTGAAAACAATATTATTTTTTTCATACTCAAGATTCATACATTATTAGTTTTAGACATTATCTCCAACTTCTTGAACTTTGTCTTTTACATCTTGGAAATGGTCGGCAACATGTTCATCAAAGTCCTTATGCATGTCTTTGAAGTAGTCTTTACCATTCTCCAAATACTCGATGGACTGTCCTAGACCGTTGGTCAAGTTTGATTTTAATTCTTCCATTACCTCAAGAACCTAAATAATAACTTAGAGTATTCAGATATTGGGAAATTCAAAACGTAGATTTATAGATTGAAATACTTCTTCTTCGCTAACAAAGTACATAAAAGTTAAGTGACTTTTTTTTGACTAGAAAATCTCATAAAAAAGGTGATCAAGTCACATAAAAAAACTTCTACCTCTTCGATTTCGGCGACAGCTTTTCCTTCCACTTTCTCTAAGAAATGGGCGATTCTTTCTAATCCGGCGTTAGTTCTGTTGGTGACATTGTGATGATGTGCATCAATGTGTTTTCCCATCTCCTCCAACTGATCGCCAATGTTTTTTAATTTTTCTAATGCCTATAAGATTATTTAAATTACATATTTATAACTAACAATACGGAATTTAAGATTTGATGTAAAAAGCCATAATAGGTAATATATGTCCTACTTAAAATATAACAATAGGGATTCTGCATTGTTTGACCGCTATTTTTGTGCTTTTTACATGATATCACGAGATATTTATTGCAAACTTTAATTTCAGTGTATTGTTCAAGGCAGATCAAGACAAAATATAAACAACACCAGATTTTTTAAAAGTCTTAAGAGCAATTTTTTATCATTGGAAATTATTATTTCCATGCTTTGGGGAAAGGAAATGAACCTTACAGGATGTGCAGTAGTTTCATCGTTGAACCAACCGAAAATTCGCTTTTCATTCTAAATTAAACAAAAAATATACAATATTATAATAGACGAAATATATGGAATATACCGCTATATCACTCAGGATAAATAGTATACAAAAAAAAAACGCATTATCATACAAGTTATGAAATAAAATACCAAATGAGGTATCTTATCGGCATCTCAATGTTTATTTTATACTTACGGCAGCTGGTTTTGTTAACGCGCACGAAATGCAAGCCAACAAGATTAAGTATTTCATCTTAAAAAAATTTTCGAAAGTATGAATTTGAAAATTTATGAATCTGTTTGTATAACCTCTTACGGAAAAAAGATGCTCCAAGTTCGATGGCAAAACGGCGTACACATCGAAGTATTTATGAGGGAAATTTCAATTAGCAAGTCTAACATTGAAATCTATTGATAAGATTTTTTAAATTTTGCTAAGTCTGTGCTAATAACAATTTTTGAATAAATTTTATATATTTAGTTAATGAAAAAATGCTTCTATAGTATTACTATGCTACTTTATCATTCGTCGAATCTTTTAAATTAGAATGATGGCTATAAACTTTAGTTTTAGTCAAAAGTTACAACCGAAAAAAAAACTGATTGTCACATTACAGTCATAGCAACACTGATATTGTAGAAATAGATACAAATATTGTCATGATAACAACTCATAAGAAAAGGTTTTGCAAAAAACTATCTGTTCCCGAAGGTTTTTCACGTTGTGTTTGAGGTGGTTATGTGGCTTTTTCGATCCTTTCTCATGTAGAAAGCGCACTAGCAGAACATAGAATAGAACATAGAATTTGAGTTAGGATTCTCAATAAAACTGTTTAGTCTGTTTAATCTTTCTTGGGACGACAAAGAAAAAGAAACTGTTTTTAAGATCAAAAATAATGAGAATAGAGTATATCTAACTTCAGATGAAAATTAGATAAACTATAGCATCTTTATAATCCGTTTATTATTAAGATTTCATCTTTTGATTTCAGTTTAAAAAATTAGCACACACAAAATTTGATTATAATCTATGTTTTGAGCTTTAACACGAAAATTAGATTTATATTTTACACACCTGTTAGCATTTAGCATATTACAAAAGTTATTACAAGGAAAAATGTAATAGTATTCGTTGAGCTATGATTAATATGTAACCTAAATATGTGATGCTTCCGAAAAGTTTTATTCGGCTGATTTCTGTAAATATTAAATCAAGCACATGTGTAGGAGAGTGAAAAACAGTTATCTTTGCGTGTTTCTCAACAGATAATTGTCTTTTTGCTCTCCTTCACTTGTGTTTGCCGACGCTCAAGGTGCGCCTATGGTTCGCGCAGTTGTTAGTTCACAACCATCACAATGTTTTTCTCAAATCTTTATTATTTTAATCACAGAAATTTCAATTCCAAAATGGAAAAATTTGCAAAAAAATTAGACACATATAGAATCCGTGCACCAAAAGTATCACTGAAAAAATATTTTTAATTTAAAAGTAAAATCCAAAATCTATTTTTACCAAACAACAGTATGTGAAAATTTCCAGTTTCTTTTTTGCACTAATATTAACATTGATTGGTAAGCTTAGCTTTGAAAGAAAATTGTTTTTTTAGGTTATAAGTTATGGTGGTACTCAACTGTAGTAATTTGAATTTATTTTCAACAAAACAAAAATATGTTTAACTTGACAAAAATATGGTTCAACATTTGTAATAACATATTCAATGATAATAAATATTATGCATGAACTCAAATTATTCTACAAAATGCAATCGTTATTCATTTTAAATCTTATTTGGAAAAATAATATTCTAGTCCGTAAATTTCGTTCAGTTCGAGGTTTTTTCGTTAGCGTCTCTCCATCTTAGAGGACAGGCACCTGAATAGAGCATAAATATAGTTCACACGAATGCAGCTTTAATCTCAAGCTCAAATGCAGCTTACATGTTGTACATTTTAGTACGCAGATTAAACGATTGCATTGGCATCAGGACACAGGGTGCACTGAGAGATACAGATACGAATATGATGTTTATATCTCAAACTCCCTAGAAGGGACCTAGTAGAAAGTTGTTTTGAGATAAATGCTATGACTAATCACTTCAATATATTCAAAGACCATAATAGAGAGAGATGAGATAGAGCATAGCTATTAGAGAGAAATCATTTGCTAATGAGCATTATACTAAACAGTTGTTCTCTATTAACAAAATTCTCTCTTCTCCAGACTCCAGGTGTACGTAGCAAGAGGATTCTATTACTTTTCTCTATTTTTTATCAGTGGAGGAAATAGTTTTAAAATTAAACAAAAAAGAAAAAAGAAAAAAAAAGGTTTTAAAGACCGGAATATTGTGCATATTGTGAAAAAAAAGGAACACTTTCGTAGCAAGCAATTTTTGCACTGTTAAATTGATTTTGCAAAATGTTGAACATCATTTTGCGACGTTCAACATTTTCTTTTGATGTTAAATATCTTTTTTTGTAGATGTTTAACCTATATTTCATCTTGGTGAACACATGTGATTTCCATGAATATTGCACTGATACTCAATCACGATAAGTATTACGTATTAAAGAAAAACAATGTATGTGATATGGATGACAATTATTCACATCGATAACAATAAAAAGCTTAAAATCTTTTTCATTCATCTTATTCTATTCCATTGAAACACTATCCATTTTTATTTTTCACAAAAGGCCACAGACAATGTGACTGAACTCACTACAAAGCCATACCACCTCTAAATGTGTCTATATATTAAAATTCAAATTGTGACAGAGAAATTGGGAGGAGAGACACACACGGGTATTATAAATAGATTTTTACAACAAACGATTGACCCTTTAAATTAACCTTGGTTATCAATATGGGTTTACAGATGAGAGAACCCAAGTAGGTATATAATCGCCGAGTTTTACTGTAGATTTAGGATTTAGCTAAAAGAGCTCATTCATACTAAGGTAATCTTATTGATATCTAAATCAATAAACCACAGGTTTAAAGGAATTATTATCAGAAAAGTCTTTTTTTGAACGATTAACGATTAACAAATAATGACCGTTATGACTTGAAAGGTTTTATAGACTCTCTTCCTCCTTTCTAAACTTTTACGTTAAAAATTTGAGATGCTCTAAAAGAAAAATTCCGGAAAAGCCATATTATCCTCTACGTAGGTGTTTTTACAAAATGACATTTTAATGAATGATTAATTATCCCTTTTTTTCCCCTTTTTTTACTTACTAACAACAATGAAAAAGAAGTGTAGGCTACATCTTTTAGAAGCAAAATATTTAACGAAACAAAATATGTCGAAAAATAAGGCTATATTTGTTACATTTTGCAGACAGCAACGTATTACACACAAGACGACGTGTACATTGAGATGTAATCTTGGAAACATTTATCGAATAATAGAAAATAATTGAATTCAATTATAATGCTAGGAATTCGTGAAACAGCCATTATAGGGAACGTTGTGATCTGGCACATTATAGGTGATTTACAGTTGCATAATTATACCGATTATTATGACTTGCCAACTCAATTATATAAAGTTATATCACATATTCATGTTTTCCATCCAGTAAACAAATTTTAAATGACACCATTAGGAATCAATACATACTAAAAATGTGGCCTTCGTGACGTTCAATTTGTGAGAATATTTCCTGTACAAGAAGTATTAATAAGCAAATTAAGTGTTTGTTTGCATGGTCTTCTACTATCAAACTATCTAGAAAATAAAGACGTGTTTTCTGTAAGAAAATCTCCAAATAATTGGATCACTTTCCGCTTTCTGGAGAGATGTTTTGATGTGTTTGTTCTGCAAGACAATTTTTGTTTTGAAATTTGGACCTACTTTCCATTATTAGCCTTTTCTGATTAAATGTTAACAGATTCTGCAAGAAAAAGTTTCTGAAAGGTTTCATAGACTCCGTTCCTCCTTTTTAGACTTGTCTTTTGTGTCAAAAGTTTAAGGTGTTCTAAAAAGAAGATTCTGGAAAAGCCATATAAACCTCTACATGGGTGTTTATACAAAGTGAAATTAATGAATGATTAATTAGGCAATTGTTGACTAATTAGCTAAAACAAGCATTATGATTATACCCATTTTTCCAAAACTCTGCGTTATATAATGTTATGCAATTTAAAATTAAGCAGACTTGCAGTAAACCCTTGACGCACTTTTGCCTAAGAGGGTGTATGAATGTAAGTAGATGTAATTAATTAACAATTAACATATTACGACGCAGTATAACGCTTTAGTTATCAAAAAATGTTTTATATGATCCAGAAATATAAATGTTATTTAATATTTTTTTAGCGCCCAACGTAATTGAGAACGTGAATTCAACAAAAGATTATAAAATCAAGTCAATGACTGATGCTTATATTTGCTGATAAAAAAACTTGCGATATTGATTTAGTTGTTTATTATTATCTACGGAACGCTCAAGCTCCAGTCCGTAGAATAAAAAAAAAAACGCGTAAAGGAACCAGGCTAATGTTTATGTTGTTTCCCGTTTTTACACGTGAAGTAAACGTTTTTAAGATACTAAAATTATAAAGTTATGGAAAGAGATTTGTAAACGATGTTTTGGCTTTGTACATTTATCTTTCTTGAATAACAAAAAGAAACTATACCGAAATTTGTAAGTCGTAAGAGACCACAAGTGATGTAAACGTATATCACAATAAATAAAGCTAAATGTGCAGGCTTAGTTCAGTGTATGAGATGCATCTCAATGAAGAGAAATCTTTCTCAACTTCATTGGGTTTTGTTTCTATTTACAAAATAAACAGCAAGCATAGATGTTAAATAAAAGTTAAATAGTGTTTGAGCTAAAAAATAAAAACATAGAATTATATAAACATTCTTTACATTTTATATGTACACAAAACTGGGGCTTAGTCATAAAAATTGACTGTTAGAATTAAACGAAGAAACCTATATTCGTCAGTTAAAAAATATAAAATCTTTAGCATCATGTAATTGTCAAAACGGTAGTTAAAATTCTGTTAAACGAGAGATTAGGTGTTATTCTTTGGGAAATAATTAGGATAGAGATCATTTCTCAAACCGAGCTCAAAATGGAAAATAAATATTTATTAGAACTTTTATATGAACAACAAAATAAAGCAAAAAAAGAAAAAAGAAAAAAAAAATTAAAAATATAGACAGAAGCATGTTTTTCATCCACTTTAGAGAATAACATGACAGTAAGTAGATACGATGCAATTAAGAGATTTGGCATGGTATGGCTTATAATTGCGGTGTCGTTGTGAAATAGACTAATCACATCATATTCGTCGTGACAAAATTAATAGAAGAATTCTATTGATGTAAGTAGCTCATCAATATTATTGTTTTTCTTTTCTTTTCCCAAAACCACTTAGTTACCAGCAGATAGTAATAATGATAACCGGAAAAATATTGGAGTAAATACGAATTTCCTTTGTGAGCGAGAATAAACATGCGGCAACCCCGTATAAATAGTTGTAACAACAATTGCCCAATGTGACGCCGCACTGGCGAGAGAAAAAAATGGAAACTGTCAGTGAAACCGGTTAAAAATCGTTTTGGTAATTGCCACCTAAGCATTAAAATTCCTTTCGACCCCTACGACGCCTGGCTTTGACAATTATAGTGTACTTGTCCGCTATACAGTCTATCCGCTAGGGTACTAGTCCGCTATCTGATCGTAATCATGCTTGAGAGCATTTGTATTTGGCATATATATTCGTATAGCTGATTGCGACTTAGCTAGGTTTGGAGAGTCAAACTGACGTTTTAGAGTGGGTGTAATTCTCTCGATCCGGACCCCCTCTCTGATGTCCTTGATATATCAGAGGCGGATCTAGAATGTAGCAAATACATGCGAAGGAGAGTGAAAATAAAATCATCTTGTACTATTTCTCACTGTCATCACTGTATTTTTGCTCTCCTACGCCTCTGTATATGATAACCACAATAACCATTTTATCATTTTATTAAAAAAACATCTTTGACAAAAAATTGTTGGCAGAAGCTTTTCGATTTATTATATCATCGTCATGCAGTGCATAAAATACATACTTTTAACGTTTTGCTTGTATTGTATTGTAACAAAGATGTTAAGATGTTTTATAAACCTGACAAGAATTAATGAAAACAACATGAAAACTTTGATGACGTAATATTACATGGTAAATAATTACGGTGGGGCCATGGAGAGCCCTCAATAGTCCAATCCTTTTATAGGGTTAATAATCTGATTTCTGATTTTGGTGTCTGCACTTTTTTTATGATAAATAAATTCCGAGATTAAGTCAACTATGTAGTTAAAAAAAAAAATTAAAAAAAATATATGAGAATTTATAGCAACAACAAAGTCAAACATTTGAATGAATTTTAGGAATATTTATCTACCTGGAATTTCAAGGAAAAATGTAGAATCTGGAAAAAAGCAACAACAATTATTTAACAAAAATAGGCCGTGGACTCACTGGCTCTGTCGACACTTTTAGTAAAATACATGTACATACACCATTTTTGCCTTTCATTTCAAATAAGGTTTTTCATCGATCACCACAAAGTTTAATAATTTTTATCTGAATAATAGTTATCGGTATTGTTTTGGTAAAAGACAATACCGAAAAATAATTTAGAGAAAGATTTAGTCATTTAAAAAAAAGTGTTTTTTTCGTTAAGTCAGAGTGTCTTTTATTCTCCGATAAAGTAATCCATTTTGTTTTTAAAATACCACAACTATAAACCACAAAAACAAAACTTTTGCTGCTGTAATTTCATTGGAAATGCTTTCAAAACATCTGTTCATGAATGTGTATATTCCCAGCACACACTATAACAGTTAACTTAGTTTAAAGGCAAGTAGAATAATTCCAAAAGCCTTTTTTATATGTATACCCCAAATGCTTCGTTCAATTTTGTATCTTAAGAAATGCTCTTTGTCGAAGAGAATTGTCGTCTCTTTTCCAACAAATTGATGAAATCGATTGATGCTGACGTTGGACATAAAAAAGCAACATTTGAAAATCTTGTTAAAACAATTTTATTGACTAAGTAAGTTGGAATGCTGAAATTTAAGTTTTATCAATTTCCAATAGTTGAACCGGCGAACAAACAATGCGTCAACGACAAATGAGTTCCAAAACCTTTTTCAATCTCCACGTCAGATATCAACAATATCCTCTAAAATGAACATTCTACATTACAATTGTTGAAATTGTTTCTCCATATGGGATCTTTTCTGGTCCTAATTCTACTACCATTAAATTTTGGTAAACACAGTTTAATGTCCTTAGATTCCTTTCATATTTTAAACAGTGCTACAGATTTCACTTAAGGTCTAAGCATCGACACTACGACCTTTCTCTGCAATAATCCGTGTTCCTTGTTCATAAATCTACCTTTGACCTTTTTCTTGTATCTCTGAGTAACACATCATTTTTTTAGGGCCAGAGGTATCCTTGCTGATGGATTTCTGTTTTATTTCTTCACATTGCTCCATGAGGGCGTCGAAGAGGACGTTGGAGATTTTGTGTTTCACCTGGTACCGTCGTTTCTCATCTAAATTCTTCATCTCACTTACAATCAAAGCAGAGAACAATTCGTCTTCGTCACGCAAGACCTTCGTGTGATACGCAATAGGTTTCTCATGATGAGTGCCACTACTTCCATTCCCCTCCTCTGTTATCGATCTATGCGAATCTTCGGTGGGCGTCGGGCTTGCACTTCTACGATGATGCTTAACATCGTCTCGACTTATTTGCTGCACTAATTGGCTATTATTGTGTCTCGCAATCGTTAATTGGTCATCGCTTGCACGGCGATGGTCTAGCTGAGATTGTGGCGGTAATTCTGCGTTATATCTACCATCTTCAGAGGAGTGCAGTGTCGATAGTGGTGGTACACGGTCGACGTTTCGCATAGGGTTCGTAATGAAAGCTCCGCTATTTCTCACAGTGTTAACTGACGACTTTGAATGTGAGATTCGTTGGTCGTCGTAGCGAACCTTGTGAGTATTTTCTTGATACCCATTATCAACACTGTGCGCGATGTCATACGTCCGCTTGCGATTCGGATGGTGATCGCGATGCTGGTAGTCGTCAACCGACCGCGAGATCTGTTCTTCCACACGTCGCATGTGGAGTACGTGGTTATTGTCGTTGGCGACATTCTGTTCCGGAGATATGTCCGTGATCAGTTTGGTGGTGCGAAATCGGATGAAGGGCTCCATCCACTTCATGAAGTTGTACTTGTCTAATTCTGATTGCGTCTTCTTGGTGAGGAATGTCTCTTGCGATGAAACACACGCTCTCTTATGGTCCATTTTCTTTTTACTGTACCGCTTCTTTAACACCTCGAACAAGCGAATGGCCTCATCATCTAAAAAAAAAAAAAAAAAAAAAAAAAAAAAATTTAATTATGGCATCATCGTTTAAAATTAAAAACAAAACAAAATAATTGAATTGCACATACAACATGCTCATTATCATTGCACATCTCGTGAAAAAAAAGGAAACATTTTTATGTCTTTCAAAGTAGAGGAAGCTCTAAAAAAAGCTTTGAAAACAAAAGAATTTTTTTGTTTTGAAGGCTAATTTTTCGGAATCACGTAATTGTTTTTCCTTACAGAAACGCAATTAAATACAGCTTTATACTTGGACATTGCACTTGGACTTTAAATGTTGTAACCATTCATTTTATCGCCTAGTAACTAAAAATATCTTCATATCATTGTTTGTGGCGATGGGAAAATTCCTAAATGTGTTTTTTGTCGTAATAAAAATAAGAACAAGCGCGCATGAATGAGCCAATGCAGCAATTTAGCAATTGCTTTTTTCTTCATCAAGAGTTTTTGGATTCCTGCATTTTAAATTCATTTTTTTTCCTGTTCAAAACTACAGTATGATACATAATGATACATAATTGATATCATAAAATAGTATCACATTAAAACATGCATTATTAGAGGTAACATACTGAGGCTGGTCCTAAAACCCAAAAACAATACGGAACAATTACCTGAAATTTCTATTTCTATTAGTAGTGTAAATAGCTCAAACACAGAATCCCACAAAAATTCCTAATTTATTTCTTAAAAGAAGCGGCCAAGCCACGTCTGTTTTTCTTTCTGCCTCTGTAATTGCTAAAGGATGGTATGGCCCATTAGATCTAAGGAGATAGGATAACAAGTTGAGTTAATCGCTTGTTAATAGGCATTGTCTCTCTCGGTAAAATAAACATTTAATTACTCTACACGGTTAAGTAAAGAGTGATGCGGCAATTTGTCCAAATAGTGAATAAGACAACGTAGTTGTGCCCAAAGCTATATTTTAAAAAATGAACTACATATTTGATTGTTTTTAACGTTCTAAATAATTTGTCATGGTAACGACGTTTGAATCGCTCTTCAAAACAATTGTCTAGCAGCGAAAACTTGACATAGTATTGACGTCGTCTTCGGGAAATGAAAGCAGCTCCCCTTCGAATATTTTCCGGGCTCAGAGGCTGATTCAGAGCGTGTCAAACATCTGTGGAGGAGAGTAAAACAATAGTTATCCTTGAAAATATCTAAAGATAATTGATTTCTAGCTCTCCTTCACAGATTTTTGACGCACACTAGATCTGCCTCTGATACCCACTTAAACAGTTACTATAGTTACTATAGAATTTATTCTTGTTTATTGTTTTAGCAATATAATTACACGCATATTTAATTTTAAATTGATAGTTTATGCCGACGAATCTTCAGAATGTTTTTAAGTGTTGTTATGTGCCCAAATATAAGCATCCCAGGAATGTAGTAGGGGATAATATGCTTTTCTTTTTATTGGTATTTAAATTACCCCAAAAATGTCCATTTTAATTGAATAAAAGTAACGTGTTGGAGAAGTTTTATCTCCTAAATATGACTAATATAAAATTACAATAAAGTTCAATTCAAGATTGGATTTTAAAATCCTTGATATAACTTCGATTGAAGGGTCTTATGTTTAGATATGCATCCAATTACAAAATGTTGTTATGGTATGTATGATAGATGTATGATAATCTTTTTTTAGCATTTGGTGTATTTTTCTGAAGGATTGTTTGAATAATCGTTTTTTGATACCGTTTTTTAAATTTGTAATCTTTCTGACTAAACATTCTCACTTTTTCATTCAAAACTTTCAATACATGCTTCATATTTTAAAACGGTTTTTTTTTTTTATTTGTTATTTCTAATTGTAATGCCCTTATTCTTAACTTAATTAACTTTATAAGAATATCGAGGCTGGGATTTATCCCTTGAAGCCATTAGGTCTGTTGTTTTGAACAATAGAAAAATAATTTAATTATAATGCATAGCTGTTTGTTAAGACATTTCAATCATAGTGGTGATTTATTGGTGCTTTTATAGATTTCTCGAATTTTGAGCGTTCTAAAACTGGGTTGTTTGGACGTATCTCTAACATTCTGTTTGGATAAAATAATCTCCAGTAGATGGCAAAGATGACGTTGTAATAGCGTGACGCCTAATCTTTGTATTGAAAATCACATCGGATTGTATTCCAGTTGGTCTTAGATGCGGTCTGTTTCAACAGACATAACTTGTCTTGACACATTAGGTTTAATCGACTTTAAGAAGGTTAACATCGAATGAAAAACAATCAAGAGATTACTGGTGGGTATAGCAGACATTCTGAGTAAGTAAGTAAGGAATTCTTCTTTACAATCAAAGGCATTTTTACAAAAAATCAAGCTAAAAGATTAAATAAAAAATGTTTTAGAATGAAGTCGAATGTAAAAAAAATGAAAGTTGAATGAAAGAGATATTTCAACTATTTTGTATTAATTAAACGAGCATAACAAACACCTAAAGAAAGTCGTCAGGAGCTTTGCACCAGATCCCTGTTAAAAAATCATGCTCGCTACGCTCCCATGCCCCTTCAACTCTTGTGTTCGGTGTTGTGTTTAAGGCTATTTGTTTTAGAGGCTTAAAATAGCAAAATCTTCTTTGTTGCATGGTTGGCGACAATTTTCCCACTTTTTTGAAGTGTTATTTTAGATCCTCTTGCAATAAATTCCATATTGCAACAGCACTGATTTTTGACCCCGAATGTTAGTTATATTCCACAATAGAACCTAGAGGGCTATCATCAGGCAAATCATCTGTTTTATGTTTACTCGCACTCCTTATAAAAACCGAAAAAGTGCGTAGCTATCAAAACACTTCTAACCACTCCGACGAGGCACATGGTTAACAAAAGAACACACTCCAAAGTTATAACGATTTGATCATGTTGATTTACCAAATTAAAATTGATACAGCCTGTCGTTACAACCACATGTAAGTAAGCGTTTCTGCAAGTTTTTCGATAATCCTTCTCCACAGTCCATAGTCTTAATTAAGGTGGTCAAATACGTTATTATAATTCTAGAAAGAAATTTACATACGATGATCAAACATTTTATATACCCCCCCCCCATCCTCAAAAACAAGTAAACAAACAAACAAACATAAAGTACAGCATCAGATCAGCAAATACAAAAGCAGATTTACGAGAACCATAATTGGATGTTTCAAATACCCACTGAAACTTGGAAAGATCTCAACATTGTAACCAAATTTTATAAACACTGAACACCTGACACAACACATGACATTGGTTAGTACCAGCTGGATATTTCCCAATTCTTCCTTTTCTCTCCGGTGCGCTGTTAATTGTTTTTTTTTTTCATTCGCATTTTTATCCTCACTTCCCCAAATGACGCCGTATAAACCACTAATAGCTACACTTACTACAAAAAGGAGGAAAATTCGTTCATAAGAAGAAGGGAACTCTTTCCAGCAAGACAGACAATAACAACAACAAATCTTTTAAACAGTGCAGTCATGTATTGCAGCGTAGTAATAAATTTAAAATAAAGGAATATGTTGATTACGAAACGAAAGAAAAGGGAAAATAACTTACTCGATTCGATGATAAGTAAAAAAAAGTTGTGGAGACCTTGACCTTGTTCTTAAAAATTGTGTTATTAATAATTATTTTATTTCATAAATACAAAAAAACATCTATAGGTAATAGCCAATACTACCAAAGGTTTTTTTTTCTGAATTCCATTCTAGAGAATCATTCTCAAGATTAATTTACAAACCGTGCTTTTCTCTCATAAGCTTTAAAATGATTTCTGATTGACGAGTTATTGCACAAACTCTATTGTTCTTGCCATGAAAAATAACATTCCTCTTTATTGAGAACCTTAATTGATTAGAGCTAGAAACATAAAAAGGGGAGCTGAAGTATACAGAGTGTACTAAAGTGTCTGTATGATTAAAAAGTAACTACCACAAAATATTTGATAATTATCCGTCAGCAAGTTATAAGTATTTTTAATCCTTACACTAGTTCTGTTTGAGCTCACATGGTCTGCCTTTTACAGAAACACTGTATACATCTTGGATTAATTGTTATAATTTATTACTACATATTTAGTTTAAATATACGTAGTATTCAAAAACTTTCCGTGATATTAAACCGTATAGAAAGGAACCAGCTGGCATAACATTATTTATTATCATTGCTTTATGTTATTCCCATATTAACCCAAAGATGTATCTTACTTTCCCCTCAATAAGAAAATTCATCAAGTTATGTTAGTAATAGAACCAGGATAAGGACTAACAATTTTTATAACTCTGTGATATAAAAAAAAAATTATAACGTTATTTTGTTATGTCTTAATATTGTTATAATTATTCTTGCCTTATTTTTGAATTTTTGTACAAAAATTCCTGGATACAAGCTAGATAGCTTAGTTAACAGACGTGTTATGAACCCAATTAACCTATAGTATCGTAATCAATTAGTTTTTGTTATTTTTTTGAAATTTGATTTTTCAATCGCAAAATAATGAACAAAAAAAAAAGCAGAAAAAAAAAGCAAGCAAACAAAATAATATATGCCCTGAGATTGGCCAATTTTGTTAATTTATTGAATATAAAATTAAAAGCAATTTCTTAAGTGACGCGTTCAATGTATTTTTTCTCTTTTCTATGCAATTCAATCAGCAAAATAAAAATAATGAATCATGAATCTACATCATCATTTTCCCATTTTGGTGTTCATGTTGTCAACACTGATATGTCTTCGATATATTCCCGTCTCCGATATGTTTGTTAAAATGTTGATACGGCTAACTAGTTATGTTAAGTTACAATAACCTTTATTAACTTTATTAAGATTAAATTAACGTTTTCGAACTACCCAAGACTTTCCATTTGAATCAGGGCATACTGTCTATGAGTCAGGTGTATAGTGGAGCAGTGAAAAACAAATTGTTTCTTACCATTATAAACAATGCCGCCAGTGAGTCACATACATCAAACAAAAACAATTACCCAAGCCTTTTGAATGTGAAAGGTGGTGTAGCTAATATACAAAAACTCATTTAACAACTCAGTCAGTCGTGTTAAAACAGAGATGTTGATGAAGTTTACAAATTTTAATCATGCAGTTTCTCTCAAAAGGTTATCCTACATATGAAATGCATTTGTGTCACCAATAGAATCATTACTGTAATCTATCTACCAAAGAGCATAATTATTAACGAGAGAAAAAATAACTAAAGACTCTTCGCTAATTACTTAACATTAAAAGGAGAAAAGAAAATGGAAAGAATTTGGTCGCGACATGATTATGGAGAGATGTAGCTACGGAGATCGTCACTTCAAAATTATTATCGATATTATTTTCTTTTCATTGTCCATGGATCAACAACGTTTCGGTTTCGACACTTCAACGTATTGTCTTCTTTGTCAACCATGCTATTTTTTGAGTGGAGCTTGGTAAGAGAGGAAGTTGATCTGGTTTCTACATGTGTCATGCAAACCAAATGTAAACAATGAGGCAGAATGTTACACACCAACTTTTATTCTCCAAAACAAAGCGGTTCTTAGACCTCTCGACACTACAAGGGTTCTGCAAAGGCTTGAATCAGCAATATTTTTGAGAGAAATTAAAAACTCGATTAAACAAGAATAAAAATTTATTGAATCCAATTTAGCTGGAAATCCATGGTTTTTTTCTTTTCCTATAGTAAAAAAAAAGGTTTTTGCTGTGTCGTTTTTAAATTGTTGAAAGTAATGGAGGCTCTTCTATAAAGATTTATTCACACTATCCATTGACATATATCATGGATTTAACTCTAAATGGAAGCTGCTGTTAGAGTTTTATTTCTATGTTCTTATTGATCTCCTTTTTATAATTTCCATCGACATAATCTGAATGCAATTGACCGACATCCATTGAATTGAATGTTATGCTCACAATTAAATAGATTTTGCTGGAAGAAAATTTAAAGGATTAACTTAATCTCTAGAAAGGAAATACACTCTTTTCTGATCAGTTTTGAAATGAAAAGGGTTTTCAAGGCATGAATAAGGCTTGCTTTTATGTAAAGTTATTCAGGCATTGAAAGTTTTTGTTAAAAATCGTCAATTTTCACTTTGTATAAAATATTTTAGTTCTTATAAATATAAAATTAGCATGGCAATTATTTTTCTGTATATATTAATAAAAATAGTTATATATTAAAATAACATAATATAACCATATTAAATCTGTTCTCATATTAAATCCGTTAAAGGGCTGCACATTTAGGAACAACGCAGTTTTGAGTATTAGAATTTTACCAAATTTCAAATTTGGTTCAAAGATAGCTACTGTGAGTTGGCCGACGTCAAACATGTTTACAATCGTTGAAAAGGAAATTTCATTCGCTTTCTTGTGACCGTTTTTTCAAGTCATAAAACGTTACATCCATTGGAAAGAAACATGGTATTCCCAATATGACTTGTATGCATAACCTACGTACTTAATACAGATAAAAAAAATAAATTAAAAAGCCTGCTCTATCTTCAACTTAAAGCGTAAAGCAGACCTTATTTTGATCCCTACCAAATAAAACAGATTTGTGAAGAAACTCTTGTAAAAAGGTTTATATTACTCAATTTCAATCTACTTAAATAAACTTGAAATCAATAAAAAAAGATCACGTATGCAAGGAAATGACCAAATCCTTGATCAAGTTAAAACAAATTATCAATATACAGGTGGAATCAATAAACAATTATCAGTTATAAATTTTTTGCTATAAAACATCCTATCCAAAGCATATATATAGCGAATGTACACGACTATTTTTCATAAGCAACTTAGGATTTTGGTCAGATCTCAAGTTTTATAATTGCTTATTTTGTAACCAATATCTAGATCTAAAATTAATTTTATTTGGTTAATTTTCGTAATTAAGTAAAGGAAAATGAGAAAAGCAGTCATCTAAACTCTTTAGCCTTAAAAGCTTTTTTATTCTTTTTAGTGAGATGAAAATTTTTTGGGGGTTGTTTCTGCTTATATTCCCTTCAGAACTGAAGTTGCTCATAAAACGAGTTGCTTATATAAAACGTGTAAATTAGAAACGGATTTTTGAAAAAAGATACAAAATTCTCAAACTACAGCGTTTATATTTTAAGCTTCTTTTTGTAACGTAAATGTGATAATGTTTTCCAATCAACAGCTTTTTGTGTCTTAAGAAGAGGAAAGTGGTGTTTCACATTATCAATGTTATTCTTTATACTGTAGAAATGTAGCTATTCAGTGCATAATTTGTTATTTAACCTGTGTTGACTATTAAGCGATCTATTTAATACACTTTTCATCGTTATTTTGTTATGTGAAATATTTTGTTACGAATGTTGATCCAGGAGTTTGACACTTCAGTACTTTCATCAATAAGAGTTCTTCGTTATGGCAATTAGCAGCAAAAAAAACATACATTCGAATAATTCCAATATTTGTCCACGACGCTATGACCAGTGACGGAACCGTATCCCTGACCAGCAAATTATGAGTTATAAGTACCCCCCCCCCCTTCCCCCCTCAATCTGTTTGCTCGACGACATGATTTTTCATTACTCAATTTTCTAGGCTCCTAAAGATTTCTAATAGCTTCTTAGACAAGAATTCAAGTTCATTGCAAAGACGAATTTGCAGCAGTTTTTAGCGCTTCGTTATTTTTATCAGCACTTCATAAGTAAGTTGTTAAACATTATTTTCTGTTCCCCCCCCTCTAGCTATGTATCAATATCAACTAATTAAATTGAAACCAATTATTGTAAACGTAAACCTTTTTTTTATTATTTTAATTACTATCAGCTCTAAAGAAAAGTATTTTGTTTGTCAAGAAATTAATATAGAAATTAATAACTTATAATTTAAAATTTACAATTCTTTCCTTTTCTTCAGAAGATACACCGTTCCCTGCTGAAACCTAAAAGGTCTGCTGGCCACGTAATCGTTGTAAATTTTAATAAAAGCGAGGGAGCATTGTAAGAAAATTACTTACGATATCACTTTATTTCAAGGCAACAAAAATTCGTGTTTCAATTATATTAAGTTTCTTTTGTTTACACTGCTTATATTTATGTTATCATGCCAACTTTAAAACAATAGTGGAAAGTGCTTTGTCAAGTACCGCAAAAAAATCAGTTGGTGTTTTGCGGTGCTTGACAAAGGAACAAAATGATAAGCAGATGGTGCAGTTCATTCTATATTTTTGAAGATGCATTTAAAACGATGTGTACCATTATACATACTCTGAAAAGGTATCGTTACGTGGAGCCTATCTATGATTCATGATGGAGTTGCGACGAAGTTCATGGAGTTTTCTATGATATGTTTAGGTTGAGTGGATGAAAGTAGTACGAGAGAGAATTATTAGAAAGTCTACGTTTTTGGGCTGGAACGGAATATCAATTATTTTACTTTGAAAATGAATTCCAATGCCTACAATGTGTGGTACAAAAACGAAAAATTGGCAAGTTAACAAATTGATACGATCAATACTTAATGAAAATGTTTATTAATGAAAAATTAAGTAGTGGTCTTTGACTTTGAGTTGTCTGTTCCCTGGGGAGAACCAATATGAATAGATTAAGACTTGACATTTTAAGAATGAAAATCTTTGACAATGAATTGTGATGCTTAGTTGCAATTGTTACCATTTAATAATCGTAACATATTCTTTGAGTTTCTTTTTGCAACAGATATTAAACAGAGAGGTAAAAAGAGACTGTTTACATTGAAATTTCATTAAGCCTCGAAATGAAAGTGTTTTTTTTTGTTACAAATTCATTGTATCCGAAATGAGTTTCGGCCGTTAAGAGTGTATATAGTAATTTGACGATTATTATTCATTTCGGTGCGTAAATGAAATTTCATGTAAAAGGACTCTAATAAATAAAATAACAACAAAAAATAAATTAAAAAACGTACTGGTCTCAACCCAAGTGCACTCGCTTCTGACGCTGTTCCATGCGGCATTGCACGCCTCTGGCTTCTTATACTCGGTGTGTCTGCGATCGTAGAGGCATGGAAATTTCTGGATCTCCATGATCAGCGCCTCGTCTTGAATCAGATTGGAGGAGTTGGTGCGGTTGTAGTTGCCTCTTGCGATGTCACTGTTGTTGTTAGGATTGCTTCCCATCAGTTCGACCAGTTGTGGATGGAGGTAACGAAGATTGCCACCTGCTCCTCCTCCGCCAGCACCACCATCCACGCTATCTTGTTGATTACTATCAAAACGGTCTCGATAAGCAAGAGTTTGCTCAGTACTTTGATCATCGCAGTGCTCAAGTTTCATTTCTAGGAGAGGTGACGATCCACCGTCTGACATATTTTTGAAGTCCAAAAAACAATTTTTTTTGTTACAACGAGGAGAGCACACTCTTCTTAAAAAATCACGGTGAGAAAAAAACTATAATAAATTATTCTTTTTTATCTTTTATAATAAAATAGTGGTAAAAAACACTATTTTTGCTATCTATTAAAGCTTTTTGTTGTCTTTCTTACAGAGTCTCGCTCTTGTTGTTCTCTCTCTCTGCTGTGCTGTATTATTGAGTTTTTCTCTTGTGATAAAGAACGATAAACACAAACGTTCTCGTATGAACATTTATTTCACGCGTTTTCTCTCTTTGTTGATTTATTCTTTTGTGACAAACACTCTTAATCGCATGCGCTTATTATGAAATTTATTATATTACTTCTCAGCACCCGGTTTCTATCACGAGTTTGTTATTGTTGTCTTTTTTTGTGTTTTATAAAAGTGTTCCTCTTTCTCATGTAACTTACATATTTTACAAAGAAAATAAAAAAAGTATTACAATATCCGTGCACCGAAGGTATAATTTCATTTTTATAATTTGAAAAACAAATCCAAAATCTTTTTTTTATAACGATTTTCTTTTGTTTCTTTTTTTTAATACCAAAAAAGTGAGAATTATTTTGGATTTTTTATTGAATAATGTCTGTTTTAATGTCTAACTGCCTACCCCACAAGTCTTTTGAAAGTATCAAGTAACATCCATTACAGAAATGCATGCAAGAAATTATTAAAGACTTAACCCACAGTAAATAGAGAGGTGATCGCTATTTACTTTTCGGAAAGATCAATGGAACGCTTTTGAGTGATTTTCTGATTTTCGGAGGTTGATGTGTCAGTCATGTGCTCAAGAAAACTTGGTAAATAACATTGGTTATAACGTGTATACAAGTCCTACAATTCGATCCTATTCTATTTCTATTAGCGTATATTATATAGCTGATTGCAACTTAACTGGGATTTTATCTTAGAGCCAGTCTTGTTAACGACACACACCACCCCTGAAAATAAAAATTTATCAAATTTCTTTTTTTTTCAAGATTTGTTGCTCTTTCCAATAATATCATTATTATTTTTGACTATGTTCAGGTTTTCTTACATTACATATGCATATCTCGATTAATAAAGGCCCTTTAGCTGAGGGCTAAAAGCATAATTTGGATCGTATTTTCAAATAGCTTTTCCAAAAAAGAAATATATAGTCAAAGGAAAATATACTGTAAAACACGGTCTAAATTTTACATTCTCAGGAATTAGGACTTTTACTAGAACTAGGAAAAAAAGTGGCAAGCTGTTTTGGACAAACTATTTGAGATTAAGATGAAAAAAGAATTAATGTTCCTAGTTCTTAGCGAAAGGGCATTCAAGATTGAAAATTTTATTATAAGAATTTATAAATAAAAATCTATCAAAAGATTTTATTCATTAGAATGAGAATTTTAAGAGCTTTTAGAATATATATATTTTTTACAAGGTGAAAAATGAACAGATAAAAAAACTATTAAGAAAAGTAGAAATTATCACACTAATCCTAAGTACTAATCCTGTACTAAAGATGAATTCTAATTTTTATGAATATTTCTTGCATTTAACTTCAGCTTTACAAAAAGGGATATACTATAACATACAATGAGCCACAACGAGCCATAACCAGCCACAACCCATCTTCATCCATATTTATTGTGGCGTAAATGTCAACGGAACGAAAACAAAATGTAATAAATGATGTATTAAAATATTAAAAAATATATCACAGCTTCTATCACTCAAAATAAAAACGTTATGAATGATCACTCAAATAAGCTTCTACATCATCTACATTATCTTTCATTAACAAAAATGTTTTCATTAACAAAAATGTATTATGTTATGCAAATATTGGAAAGAAAAAAAACCCTTACATTCGGCATATATTTCCAATACGCATTATAATAAGAAAATTGCGTAAGAAAAAAAAGCAGTTCTACAGTTGAGCAAACATCTCCGGAAATAAATAAAAAATAATCATAATTGTAAAAACCAAAAAGACTTAAAAAATTATTTATTTTTTGCAGTCCTTCGCATAAATTTGATGCTTTTTGGACACACTTCTAAATTTTAATTAATATTTAGCTTAATTGTACTTTATTGTGGATCATTGTGCCTAGATTTAGCTTTTTGTGGCTCGTTGTGGCTCGTTGTGCCTAGATTTAGCTTTTTGTGGCTGGTTGTGGCTCGTTGTGCCTAGATTTAGCTTTTTGTGGCTCGTTGTGGCTCGTTGTGACTCATTGTGGCTCGTTGTGGCTCATTGTGGCTCGTTGTGCCTAGATTTAGCTTTTTGTGGCTCGTTGTGGCTCGTTGTGGCTCGTTGTGCCTAGATTTAGCTTTTTGTGGCTGGATGTGGCTCGTTGTATGTTATAGTATATCCCTTACAAAAACAATTAATAAAATACAATGTTTTCAAAGTAAAAGCTTTCCAAAAGTAAGAAAGCCATAGTTGCAGTGCATTCTCTAATAGCTTACCACAATAAGTGCGAATTCTTTTAGTGTTCTAAATAAACTAAGGGGGTTGGGGTGGCTTATTAAATTTTTAATGTGAGAGAAGTTCGGCAATTTTATCTGTGGCCTTTCGGAAAGAAATAAAAAATTCTAGGTCTGCACCTGCTGAAAAAAAAAAAGAAAAAAAAGGGTTTTTCTTTCATGCGCATGTCTTTTAAACATGTATTAATTATATAGATTTATTAATCAAAACG
>JAUEKX010124277.1:0-11909 GCA_031834005.1 Dendronotus venustus
AAGAATCTTAACTCCAATTGCCTATCTTGCGGCGCTGCTCTGCGGCTGACGCGCGGGTTATTCCGGTCTTTCTTCGGGATTGAACCCAAAATGACAATGAGCCCATTGGGACAAATAAAGGCGAATTTTATTTTCATTTCATTTTTAAAACACACTGTGATTTGTGTGTATAGTCTACGCCTGGAAAATATGAAGACTGAAGGAGACCTGACCGACCCGACCCCCTAAGCACCCAAGCAGGTACTGGTTTGTCATGGTGGCACAAAAACGAAGAATACAACACACGACAATTTCAGAGCATCATCAAGGGGAAGCCTGCAGTGTGTAAAAAGTTAGAAGATCAATATTATGAAGTATGGACAACAACATGATCAAACATTTCATTCAGGATTTATCACAATTGGAATTGGAAGCAACAGGGGTGTAAATGGCAAATTAGGAAAGAATAGTCTGAAATATTTCATATCCCAATGAAAATAGCAATGTGGAAACGAAAACTAATATTATTATACGGCTTTTCAGTCCACTTGGATAGTAGTGTAATTAGTATTTTAAAAAGTCAGATTGACTGAAGATTTACAAGCCTGAAGTAAGAAACACAATTTGACTATCATCAACACATCGTCCAATTAAGGCTGTGATGACCGTTAGGCCCTAACAGCGCTGTGGAATTGTGGAATAGTGAGATGGACCAATCAAATCGAGGCTACAGTAACAGCCACCAAGGGTTGCCTCAACAGAGAATAGAAGTGTCTGGCTGAACAAAAATCATTCGGATAAAATCTTGGATAATACTACTATGTATCGACTTAAAATCAGCATCTTTACAATGAATGAATACAGAAATGACCAAATAGTTGGCACTGTGTCGAAAAACAAAAGAAGCAATTTAGTGGTATTGTCTTGGATAGGCTAGGAATAGGAGAGAAAGACAGGAGCAGTACATTTCCAAACAGGAGACTAGATAAAGACAATAATTTAGGATTTAACCACATTCAACTGCAACAAAAAAAGATCAAAATTCCATACTGTATCACTATAATAATTACACTATTTTAATCTTTTAAAATCATCTCAAAGTTGTATAATTTCATTAAGCCTTTAAACAAAAACATAATAAACGAGAGCATTTAGATAGAAAGAACTTCTCTAAGGTATTCACCATGCTCCAAATGCTTCTCACACTACTACCCTATTTATTGTCCTTTGATAAAATCAGCTGCTTATAAATCTCCTCTAGAAATAGACACCAGAGAAATCCTTGGTAAACAATTCATGTTCTGGTTGAAAGATGTAATCCCAAAATCAACGAATGGTGATGAAGAAACTGTTAGAAACTATGACTTCCAGCTCCTAGTTATTAACGTTTAATATAAAAGTATCTTCAACAAAGGACTACAGTAGAGTAAGGGATTAAGTTTAAGCTGCAGTGGGGGATTTCAGAAAGAATAGAAAATGAACAGCTGTACAGTAACCAAATAAAAGTAAAAGCAACATCAATTCAAAGATCAAAGCTAGAAATAGGCTAGGTATCCAAAAGCTTTTGAGAAAAAACCTGAAGCCAATAAAATTATAAAATATTAACAGATCTCATTAGAATTAGATACACTCTTGCATAACAAAACAATAATAATATTATGCCTGCATAAGAAGTATTTTTTTTTAAGCAATGCAATTGGTATTCAGATGTAAAACAAAAACAGAACTAAATAAAAATGATTTTTTTTAAAGAGGAAGAAACTAACTGTCATGCATCATATATAGCAACTACCGATCCAACCATCGCCATCACAGCTCAGCAGTAGCAGTATCAAAAGTCCTGGTCCCGTAGCAGGGGTACATTGCTCATTCCACTTCCGTAAGAAGTCGGCTGTTTTCCCTCCGGCTCCTGATTGGTCACCTCGACATCGTCCATGATTACGGAGGAGACGATTTTTTGCTGTTTCCGCTTCTTCCTCCAGGCGGTGGCGATGACAAAGGCGACTGTCCCTAAGCCGACAAAGATAATTCCACCGAGGACCAGACCCTCAATGTTTCCTGTTCAAAGACAAAATGAAAATAAAATTATGTACATTAGTTACAATAAAATATAAAATTGATAAAATGTTAACAAACGCTGTGGTGGAGGGGCCTGCGCAGTCTTAGGATTTCTAAGACTTTATCAACCAGGTTCAACCATAGTAGCCA
This sequence comes from Dendronotus venustus, assembly GCA_031834005.1. Lineage (NCBI taxonomy): Eukaryota > Metazoa > Mollusca > Gastropoda > Nudibranchia > Dendronotidae > Dendronotus > Dendronotus venustus. The sequence continues at coordinate 2,188 of JAUEKX010124277.1, forward strand.
GGCTTAGAATGAGGATCCAGAGTTAAAAGAGGAGCAGAGATATACAGTGATCACTTTTTAGTGGTAGGAGAATTTAATTTAAACATCAAAACTAAGGTACCAAAACAAAAAGAAACTAAAAGGTATAAGATAAAAATAGAGGAACTAAAAGATAATGATAACAAAATGAAGTACCAAAAGAAAATCAAAAGGAAATTTATAGGTAGGACTAGAACGGAGGAGTTGGAAGACATTTGGTCAATCTATAAAGAAGCCATCACAGAAAGTGCAAATGAAGTTTGTGGTAGAGAAACTATAGGCGGTACAAATTAAAGAACGGCATGGTGGAATGACTGAGTAAAACTTATAGTTAAAGAAAACAAAGAGGCATGGAAGAAGTATTTGGCAACAAAAACGGAACAAGACTTAGAATTGTATAAAACTAAAAGAAAAGAAGCTTAAGACAAAGTGAAACGATCCAAACAAACCCAATGGGAGATATTTGGAGAAAAATTGGAACAAAATTATAGAGAAAATAAAACCTTTTCTGGGGAGCTGTTAAAAGGTGTAGAAGAGGAAACAGTTGTCCTGTAAAACATGCGAAAGATAAAGAAGGAGAGATAGTTCAAGATAGTGACAAAACCCTGTGATGAACATATCTCCCTCTTAAGGCATTGTATCACAACAATAGTACACTACACAAGGTGAAAAGGACACAGCAGAACATTAACGAAGGCATGGAACAAAAGATAAGAAACAAAATAGAAAACAGTGGCGAAAGTTTGTTTATGATGCTTAAAATATGACACCAAAAGGTACAAAAGGTAAATTGACCAAGAAAGATAACTAACGGTATTCTCGATGTTTCCTCTTCAAAGATGATGGCAATGATTCTAGCTCCTTTCTCCACTTAGTGTGCCCAATGATGCCATACACAAAGATATAGGCACGAGGTAACCAAGCCACATTATGTAGTACATAATAAATACATTGGATGTACAACAGATTCAAGGCACTATCACCACGTATGCATGCACGCATAGCATATCATCAACATCAAACTAGAATGAACCAAGTTTATAAATAAATAAATGAGAGCATTTATCATATAGCGCTTATCCACAGTCATCACCTTGCTCTAAGCACTTCACAATACCACATTTATCCCCGGAGAAACATGTAACACATTAGACGAGACATGCTGTCTGTTCAGCGCGTACACAACTTTTCGGACAAAGACAATGCCTTTCACAAATCTAATCATCTTTCAAATTGATTTCAAATGAATCATGTCAATACAATTAATCAAAATTAAAAGCACTTAATTTATCATCCAGATGAAAATAAAATCAGGAACGGATTAAAGGAAGGAAACCATGTACCACATCACATACTATTCATAACTCTTTCTTTCTTGATCAATTTACCTATTTGTACCTTTCGGTGTTAGGTATTCATAGCATGATGCAATAAGATTTAGTTCTTACAGCTTTTGTCTAAAAAGGAAAGATTTTGATTCAAACAACAACAAGAAGTGTGTAATGACGTAATGGTAATGGCAGGCATTGTGAAAGACAGGACTGGTGTCACTATTTGACGCATCAATTATTTGTTTTTTTTATGAACCAAACATTCAGGACTCTCTATTTTTTTTTCAACTTAATTAATAATTGGTTGAACTGACTGAGAAAGTAGTACCGGTAGTACCGATGACCATCTGGACCCTACACTGCCTGAAACGGGGACTAACGGGAAATAAGTAGGAAAGAAAGGAGTTCCAACTGCTTGATGTAAAAGTTTGAATCAGTTAAATTTATCTGAAGAAGTAAACCCTTTGATGAACACATCCCCCTCTTAAGGCATTGATTGCATCACAACAATAGTAGACACAAGGTGAAAAGGATACAGCAGAACATTAACTTAGGCATGGAACAAAAGAAATGAAACAGAAGTGGAACCAAACAGTCGAACCGGCAAACACTTCAACTTCAAGGCAGATAAGCCGAGATATTGTGTGGTAAGCCCTTAGATAATCACGCATCTACCAGTACTTAAGTAAGCTTATCTCTACCAATACTTTAAGTATGCAACCTCTAACACTACTAGTACTTCAGGTAGAGAAATATTGCATTTACTCCACCAATATGCTGTAATTGTGTCAGACAGAATTAAGCAAAGATTGAGGATGACAACATCTCTGATTATGTGCATGATAAAAGGATAATAGTTATGAAACAAACCACAAACCAGATACCACAGACAACCGGTTACAGATAACAGCACAACAAGCCCCTTAACCCTCTGTATAACAACACTGCCCTTATTGTATCAGATCCCCTGATGTCCTCCTTATCACGATGCACGTTAATATCGTCAAGGCTAAGGCTACTCCATTGTCTTCTTATCTTTTAGTAACAAACTGAATTTGATTTTGTCATTTATTTTTCTTTTGATTATCACGCACATCATACATTATGACATCAGCATCTTTGCTCATCTAAATGCCAGAAGAAATAAGTTGATATGTATAATGATATTATTTCCAGTACAATGATAAGAAGCAGAGGTAGACTGTCGGTTTGAAAAGAGCACATTAAAAACCAAAGCAAACCAAGTACATATCATATTAACATGGAATAGCATTAACATCATACATGTATCAACATATCTATTATTAAAGATGTCCTCTTAATTTTAGAATATTTTTTCTTAAATTAAAATCAATCAATTGTGAGGGGCAGGGAACATCTTTCACTACTACGTACATCAATTAAAATCATGGCAAACAATTATAATTAAATTAAAAACTGCTCCCAAAATCAAAAGAAGAATGCTGTTGCAAAGAAGCAAACAAAACGTATCAGGAATTTCAGAGGAAACAATTATTCATGTTCTCTTCATTAGTAGATAGAATGAGGATTCAGTAACTAAACCAATTTATTTCAAAGACAAAGGGATCGATTTGATATTACAACAAAGCCACAGAAGAATAGTAATTTGAGTCAAATACTTTAAAAACTTGTGGTCATGAATCGAAGAAAAAGGCAGCCAATTGTCATGAATCAGAGAAGGGTCTGGAATTGTTTGAAAAGTCAAAGTGGGTGATGGTTAAAAACAGTTGTGACTAACTGACTGGTCTGAATGTTTTTTTGTTTTGAATAGAAATAGGGATGGTGGCAAATAATACTATAAATAATAATAGGGATGCCGTTCAATATTCAGAACTAATGGTTAAAATACCCACAAGATTGATGAAGAACATCGTGCTACGAATACATGTCTATGAAAAGAATATCAGGCTGAATAATAAATTCTTACTCTTACCTGTAGTCCAGAAAGATGCATCACTCGCTTTCTCATTTTCCTCGGAAATGTTTGTGTCGGCAAGAAGAGTGCTGACAACTTCCATACTGCCGTTATTGGCTGCCGGGGTCAGGCCTAAGATGTGACACATCAGCGGGTACACATCCACACTGTGAAATGTTTCCACGGTGAAGTCTGACTTGAAAGCGGGACCCGTGGCCACAAAGAAAGGATGCATGTCCTGAAGGCGATTGTCATACCCATGATTTCCCTCTGAGAGAGTACACAAAGTAGATTATGAAATCAAATTAGTTTTCAGTGAGGAAGGCTATATTATCATTTCAACAGACATTGATAAATTTGCTCTTGTTCTTCGGGGGGTGGGGGGTTAATAACTTTATCTTACCATCAAAATGCCAAATAATGCTTTCCCTCCCCCACCCTCCCCCTTCTTCTCGACTCATGTTTTTCCCCAGCAATTTTAAATTTTACTATGTATTCACAGGTGGTTTTAAATTTAAATATCCTTTTTGTATGTGTATCGTTATGAAGAATCAATCCCTTACTAAGATGCCCAGATCCTCCTGTCGAGAAACTGTAATGGTCATCAGCGACAGCAATGATAGGAGGAATCCGCCTATTCAGGCTGTAGTGGAAATGGGCGGGGATGTCTTCCTTCTTGTACACGGTGAAATTGCCGACTGTGTTAGCAAACTCGGTCAAATTGTTGTAGATTTCATCAAGAAAGCCTGGAGAAAGATGGAAAGAAACAAATCCCTAAATGAAGAATCATGAGGTGAGTTGTTCACTTCAATTTTCTGCACTAGAGAGATTGTGGCCTACCAACAACAGTCCTTGCACTCTCACAAGTCAATCATTGTTTGTTTTTTGACCTCCAAGGATCATATCAGTGCCGAAAAAGAAAACTGATGGTTTCAGTTGAAAGATAAGAAACAGAAGAGCAGATTGTGTGAAGAGAGCACATTAAAAACAAGTATGGAACATCATTGACATCATATTAACACCATCAAAAAATCTATTTATGATGTATTTCAATACACAGGATGCATTACTTATAAATGAGGTATATATATATATATAGGACAAAAATTTACTGTTGCCTTCATGTTGCCTCTCATTTTCATAATGGGAGGACCTACCTACACCAGGCCCAATCAATCATTATAATTAACGGTAATGAGAAAATAATATGGATACCTGGATGAGGCCAAATGCCAGCTATGGGAGTTCCACCTTCCAAGAGGAATGTGTCTAGATCAACGACGGTGCTGACGTCGATGGTTTTGTCTTCTGGGGTAGAAGTAAAACCATGATCACTCGTTATGATGATGTTCATGTGATCCAACATTTCCTCTTTTCTCAGTTTCTTCAAAAGATATCCGATCAATTCATCCAATCCACCTATCATGCGTGTCACTTGTTCTGATTCCGGGCCATACAAATGCCCAAATTCATCGGGTTGGCGAAAATAAATCAGTCCGAGGTTAATACCATCCTTGAACCATTCTATGATGGTATCAATTTTCGTCTCATTCTTGACATCTCCATCGTATGCCATAAACTTAGTTGGAAGCACATTTTTCACTGGGGCACCCCCTCCCACCCACATGATAACTCCAGTTTTGCCATCTTTTCTTTGTAACTGATTCGTTACCCAAATAGGTTCCCCGCCTTGATCAAACCAAGCAGCGTCAGAGTTTGCTTCGGCATTGCTGGGCGAAAAAGTGCTATTCAGCAACGGGTCATACATGTAGTTTGCAATAATGCCATGAGTTTCTTCCCATTGCCCTGTAACCAGGGTAAAATGATTAGGAAATGTCTTGGTAATGAAAGCGTTTTTTAGTCCTTTGGAAGCTCGAACACCGTGCTTCGTTATCCAATCAAAATTTGGAGTATTGGTTCGTTCTAAGTAATTCCACCGAAATCCATCAAGTGAAATTACCAACAGTTTATCTTTACGTCCAGTTGGAATACGTGAACTTGAAACAAACCCATCTAGAGGAAATGTCAATAAGATGGTAAATGTCAAACTAATGACCAAATGAAAACCCATTGCTGACGACCAGTCCTTGAATCAGGCAAACACTTTTACTTTTCGTGAACAGAAAACTCAACAATAGGTATGGAACATCAGGGCCGACACCAGATCAAAATCAAACCACCGTAGGAAACAGGCAGTGTCTAAATTAATAGCTTTGGGTTTGTTTCCCAGTCTATTAGGATATTAAAACTAACACATGACGGTGCCCTAGATATATATTGTTGTTCCTGGTAATGATACTAAATGATCATGTGACACATCATCGGTGGTAAACCCCTAATGTTTACACACGAATGATACGTCGAGCAGAGAGAGCACAGAGATTGTTTTTAGATTTAATCATCATTGGAGACGGGTTCCAGTGTAGATATCACACATGGAGTTTCATTTCTCTGAAGACGCTTCTATGATGCGTTACCATCTGAATCTCAGATCTGTGCGGCATCGGCATACCAAAAAAAACTAAACAAGTCACAAACTGTGAAATGAAATGTTTTCAATAATTGTTATTTTACTTAGCGCTGAAAGTCATCAAGGTAGCGTGGCCGAGCGGTCTAAGGCGCTGGTTTAAGGCACCAGTCTCCTCGGAGGCGTGGGTTCGAATCCCACCGCGGCCAATTTTTTTTTTTTTTTTTTTTTTAACTGGTGACTGTAGATAGCAGCCGAAATTAGATTTAGCTGGCTTAGACTATATAACTTTTATATTGTTTTTTCTGTATGTTTAATGTAATTCGTATGATGCGACTGAAACAGAATCAAGTGCGGTGTCGTCTGTATCAGGCTGGATTTGGAGTGTCTTTCGACCAAAAAATAATTTCAACCAAACATTTGCGGAATATGATATAAGCCCCTGGCTTAAAACAAACATTATTTAACGATTGAAAAATCGATTCTTAGCTCCATTATAGAAATGAATATATTATAATCAACTCTTTTATTATAGTATGATTTGGGGAGTCAGATTGTATATTGAAAAAAAGGACTTCGACACCTGGTGTATTGATGCCAATAGGCGTCACTATTTAAAACAAATATACAGATAGAATGGTGAATTTATTGGCACCTGGTGTTTGGGAGCCATACCTAAGGAATTCTTTGCAGACAGCTCTGTTATCACAGCACAGACTGTAGCTTTACTCTGTAAGTGTGAGTGATGTACCCTACCCAGTGCCACCACGTCCTTTCCTATAATATTATGCTTCTTTTGTCAAATCCCCAACTCTTTTCTATGCCCCTAATTCTTCTCCTGACCCCATCTCTTCTCCTTGCATCGACTCCAGTGCTCTTCGTGTTTAGTGTTGTATTTCTCAGAATTTCTGTTTGTTTTTTCGGGGGTTTTGGCTGTATTCTGTCGAGAAAAGGGTTAACCCAAATCGCCCAGTGTTTTTACCGTCTTGTCCCTCACAGGAGCTTTTCCATTTTCATCCGCCTTACTTTGATTTACTCCACAGCTTCTAGCAGCCGTTTGATTGTGTTGATATTAATATTATTTTTATGTCTCTTACTTTTACGAAGATTTTTGAATACGTGCACAGAGCGGATCAAATTAAACTGCTTAAACTGTAGAGCGGACCTCAGCTCTCAGTTCAGGGAAGAAACAAATCCTGTTCACTGTTCGTTTCTTCAAGAGTCTGTAGTCTGTGATCTTTCCAGTTCTCAGTGCTTGTGTTTTCTAATGATTAAATCAACTTTGTGAAAAGTATCTCGTTCCAATATTTTTCCTTGATTGAAGTACGTAAACATGGCTGACTCAACGAAGAAACCTCTTACCACATCAGCTGTGAGTCTTCTTTCACTCTCTATCGACAGGACGTTTGTGTTACAAAATAAACAATGGATTTTTCATTTCAAATTCTAAGGGGGTCCCTAGCCACCGCCTAAGCTATTTCCAAATGGCATCAGAACAGAAATCTTATCTACTGTAAAGTGTAGTCCTGCAGCTAATTTTACAGAATTGAAATATTGTAGGCCCTCTATGCCAGTACTGATTAGGTGTCTGCCGACTGATCATGAGTATGACACCACCCTTGCTGTAGATAGTACTGATGATGATGATGTTGACCACAAATAGTGAAACACTATCCAAATAACGGATAAGTAGTTTGAAAGTGCAAGTACAAGCCAATGAAAATTGGCCGACAATAAAACTGTAGTAAGCAATGCCAGTCGCTAAATAATATTATGCACACTCCCCTGATCCTAAGGTAGTGTGGGATCGAACACCTAGTCCTATTGGAGATGGACGATAAATTCGGAGGTCCCGTGTACAAGTTGTGCATGTTAAAGAACCCTTGGCAGTTGGAAATCAAAAAGAGCAGGCCGAAAGGCCGCTGTCCGGGCAAAATTCCTACGTTAAGATTCCTACCAATATTGGGTCTAGTGTGCACTGTGTATCTGCGCCGTATTTGGCAGCATCATTCACCGCACTTAACCTTGATAATATCTCCATAAGCATTGCTCGTTTGTGAGATACTTTGGAGAAACTGAATACAAATACAAATACTACAAAATGGCAACTTAGATTGACCATGGTCGATTGACTCAGATTACTGGTGTTGATATTGGTCCGTCTGTTACTGTCTTAGGACTGCCTAGAATATAAATGGATGTTCTATATCTTCTTTACTACAATTTTTTTATTTTTTTATTATTATTTATTTATAGAATGTTTCTATTGTTGCAAGTAATTACTACACAAAATTAGAACCTACTTCTTTTACAACCCAATGCACACACAAACTCTGTTGGAAGAAAAGAAGGCATACAATTTCTTTTAGCTCAAATACTTCTTTCTGGAGCCCCCCCAAAAAATGGATGTTATGACTGTGTGTGAGACTTGGGGTCCAATGAAATAAAAGCAAATGTATTGACCTGTAAGTCGGCGACCCCTAAGCAACTCTAGTCCTTAGAATATTTGAAGCAAAGCCTGTATAACACATTATGATTTCCTCCAAGGAAGGATTAATATCTTATCTTATCTCTTCTTATCTTATATTATTAGATGGTAGACTTGAAGGCAGAACTTCATCGAAAGCAAGAGGAATTCAGAAGGCAGAAAATTGGCAGTGAACAACATGTCAAGGGAAGAAAAGTTGAAAAGGTAATATGAATATTCCTCGCTTTGTTTTAGTGATTGTTATGATTCAATTCTGTTTGAAAATGAATATGTAAGCGAGAAGAAAATAATCTATAAATAAAATTATGTAAGAATAAGATCATATATAAATGCTATCCATTATAAGATTATTCTGTTCAGTTGGAAGAAAATGAAACAGTTTTACACATTGCTTTTATTAATTTTCTTTGTATTCACTCATGAATGCAGTTTTATAATGAGCAAAGTAGTTATCAATCAATAGAATAGCTTATACTTATACTATTCAGTAAAAAAAGATGAAGACTTTTTTGCCATTTTGTGTCACAGGTGAAGACAAAACGAAGTGTTTGGAATGAAAAGAATCGTGGAGTCTCAGACAGAGCAGAGAGAGACATTGTGGAAGAAGCAGAAGAAGAAGATGCACTTGATAAATCAAGGTTGGACAGTTTTTTTCCACAAACATAAGTCGCAATTTGTCTTTCTTAGAATTCGGTTTGATTAGACATACCGGGTAGGTAGTTTTGTAAATTCAAACTTAGAATTAAATGCATTCATAATGGTTTCTATCAGAATGAGAGGTTTTCAATTTGTGTGGTTTGGGAAATTTATAATGTGAGATGGACTATTTTTTTATATTTTTGAGTCATGATAACTTTTTGCATCATCTACTAGTATTTAGGTGTGAATAAAGAGGCATTCCTTGACTTGATTGAAGTGTTGTCATTGTAGTAGTCCTTTTGTTTTTGGCTGAAGGTAGGTAGGCCACACATGCCTTTCTACTTATCTATCGCTTGTTTGTCATTGCAGGAGAATGCTTGCCCATAAATCCAAGTTGTATGAAGAGATGACCTCCACTCACGCCATTCCTGGTAGGTAGCCTGGCAACGGCTCGCTTGAACTTAAAGATGCATGTCGCAGAAGTGTAAATCTTTCAGATTATTATTTTACTATCCAAGTATACTGGACTGAAAAGCCACCATTTTTGTCCACATTACTATTACTATTCTTATTGGAATGTGAAATGTTTCAGATTATATTTTTATTTTCTATTTACACCCCTGACGTCGTCTCTCTCCCTAAAGATTATAGAATAGCTAACAAATAAGAGCTGAGCTATCTCTTTTCTTTTAGCCTTACAATTTGGATAATGAAATGAAGTGAATATTTATGACATTCAGTGTATTAATGTAAATGACCTAAAGCCTAAAGGTTGTTTTGTTTGTTTGTAATTTAATGTCTGTATTTGTTTTTTGATTTCTGTGTATTTGTTTTTAATTTTGT
>JAUEKX010124386.1:0-11908 GCA_031834005.1 Dendronotus venustus
ACGGCTCCTGGAAGCAGACCAGGTATTTTTGACCCCAGATGTCGGATATATCCGACATTGGCACTCAAAGGGTTAAGGAGGAAATCCTTTTGCTGTATTCGCTATAAAAAAACACCAGAATGCGCCAAAATTTCTTCGTGCCAAAAATAAATTTTTTATATAAACCTTATATAAGTATTTATCCGCAAATCTGAATCGCCAAAAGTAATTTCGCCAAATTTGATTTTTTATGTCCATTGGGTTTTTTGTACATATTTGTTATGAAAGAGAGTTTGAATGTTTTGAATAAATAAAATGAAATCACTTCACTTTATATTCTATCTATATTTACCTTTCTTAATTAAAGTAAATTTTTGGCGTTCCACAAAAATAAATTTCCAATAAATTTAACTTTTTTCTTATCTGTTAAAATAAATTCCGCCCAATTGTGTCATATTTGGCGGATTGCATAACCCGCCAAATTTCTTCCCTTAATGTTTTCCTTTTCATGTTTGTTTATTTCATCTTTTCTGCTATGGCGTCAAAACCGGGGGGTTGTATATTCATTTTTTAATCGAACAAAAAAACATTTGAAAACGCAAGATTTTCCCTTTTCACAAAATGGTAATGACAGTTTTATTTACTTACTATACTATTATATATGGATTAATACACAACCAACTTTTCTATTTTTAATTGTCCACCCCTTCTACATTTGATTAGCAAAGATTAATTGAACTCCTTTTATTCTAAAATTGCTGTAGATATACTGGTAAAAGCAGAATTTTAAAAAACGCCCGGGGTGTTTATTAAATATTTTGCCCTCGTGAGAAATTATATTCATAAAATTTTACATAATTTCCAACTCATCATTTTCGTCTTCTTATATATTAAAAGAAGGCATATTACGGTGTGTTTTGAATAAACGCCCCTCTAAGGAGAGTTATAACATGTTTTTGAAGTTCCTCTAAAAGTTATGTTGTTTACTATAATTCCAAACTAAACAGATTAACCAGATATTTGTCATCAAAGCATTACTTAACTGCTGTAGAATGCGTTGTTTTTATTTAAAAAAGAGTGTTCAGCATCTTTAAACCAATATCAATGTATAATTGTTCTCATCATAGACTTTTTTTTTTTAAACCGGCCGCTGCAACCATTTTTCATTTAGCTTACATTATGCATCCTGGTAACAAGGTTCTACTGTTCTATTGTACTGTTGCCCAAGTTCTTGTGTTCTTGTTCACCTGCTATGCTAAATATGTTTGCATTGAAGTAATATGAAAAAAATACATCCTATTAAAGAAGAATCCATGCTTTCTTAAAAAACACCCATTATCTTTTAATAAATTGCAATTCCACAGACAATATAGGAAACATAAAAGTATAAGTATACTATAAAATTGTGATTTTGCGGGAGATTTTTTACTAAATACAAAAATGGACTGAGTGTGTTTAGTATGATATAAGCAAGAAGGCGAATAATAATTTAGTAATTATATTTTCTTTCGTAGGTTATGTTTCGACAGCTCCCTTGTTCAATGGCTTATGCCATAATCAAGTTACTTTCCAGGTTTGTGTCAAAACTAAGCTATACAATAAATGTCTCTTCCAATACAATCATTAAAGATTATATATTTTAAACTTGATAACAACATTAGTGGAAAAATGGGATTTTTAATGAGAGTTTATATATGTTTTAGCCTTTCGGATTGGGACAAAGAAGACACTTGTTCATTAAGTGTTGAAAATGTGACTGTGAATCCTGAGATCAATCAGATTGCTGACCTCGTTTCCGCCGTTCTACTCTTTACATTATCAGAGACATACAATTCATTATGTGGTATGAAAGAAGAACGAGATAATATTGAAGAACACGATATTATTTGTAGGACAGTAAACCTACTATCTAATAATGATATCCTTCTGAGACAACTCGTGAAAAAATGGTTAAATATTGTTAGAGGTATCATAACACGTTTTATGTAGCAATATATATGCCTTAGACTCAAACAAAGAACTCTTAAAGAGCAGTGCACAAAATTTGGAAAAAAATATTTTTAGAAAAAACAAACTCGTGTTATTCTTATATTATAGCGGATTATTGGTGTGAATATAATTAACTGATTCACATTGGTTATTAAAGCTTTTGCTGTGTATAAGATGTATGCAATGAGAGTGTTAAGAAACTTGCCAAAATCCATGTTCTCTGTATGTAAATTCTAAAATCATTTTAGCTTCAAAGTTAACCATTTATCACATTTCTTAGCATGGTTTTCTTTTTCTTTTTTTCTTTTTTTTTAAAGTAAAGTAACAAACATTCAAACTTATGTCATAAAAAATAACAAGCACTTACAATGTTGGCCAACAATAACCAGCGGTATTCATTGTTCTTGTAAAATCCTCTGCCTTATATTTTTCAATTAAAAAACATTGGATTTAAGGGAAGAGAGTGTTCAACTTGTTTGGATATATTTTGGCCAAGATTATAGTTAACTATTATTGGGTGTCATTTCTTATGTATTTTTCGATGTATTCGACTAATTTGTTATTTTAGAAATGAAACTATACCTTATCAATTCCAAGTATCACATTCTACTTTTAGTTATCTAAATATTCTTCTTTTTTTTTGCGTGTATAGAGTATGATATGGAGACTGGATGTGTTATTTCAATTACTGAAGTTTTAGTGGCTTTACTGCAAGAACCGGTGCTAAACAACTCACTACGTTCATTAAAATCAGAACTTTTACCCATTATTAATATGCAGGTATGATTTTATTTATTAGATTTTTTTATTTGTTTAAATTATCAAACATACTTACAAAACTATATTTTTAAATGATGTAGTCATCGTATTTATATTATACACTTAAAAATATATGCTTAATGGCATTCATATGATTATTATTTGTAAGTTGTTATTTGAAGTAACTTCCTTTTGAATGGTGAACTTATTAGATATTTTGCACAAAAATCCACTTGTCAGCATTAAATAGAATATTGGCAATGTTACTAATGAAAAAGGGAAAATTGATAACGCGTATTTCAGGTTTTCTTGCTTGCGTATTAGAAAGAGTGTTTTAGATTTTCCTGCTATTTCAATACACTTTTGAGTGATTATTTCTCCGTTCTTACAGTAATCAGGTAGTTCAGTTAATAAAGTATCTACATGTTCTTTATATGCACGTTCGGTATCGTTGTCTGCAAACCGTACTTGAAGATTTACTTTCATCATAATATGATCTGGAAAAAAATCTGATGGATTGTAATCTGTGATATCGATGAAATGTGCATATTCGAAAACCTTTGTTTCTTGCCATATTCTTGGCTTATGTAAATATCGGCAAGGAACATTGATGTCTAGCACTTCACAATATGTTGAAATGACTGGTTTATTTTCAATCAATTCAATGATTGCGCGGTCATTTATAGATAAAATATTATATCTTTCGAATAATTTATTCACAATTCCAAAGAATATTTGAGAAGAAGTCATACTGAAGAGAAATATTCCAGAAAGGGTGATAACTGTTGCAGCAAAATATATCCAATAAATATTTGCAGAAAAACATAATCCTGTTATGCAAATACCAGTCACTAAAAAAAAAGAGGGATAAGATTTAAAAGCTTTATATATATATAACAATTTTTATTGTGGGCTTATTTGCTTCTAACCATGCTCTTAACATTTTGGGCAAAATCTCAGCTTACAAGTTATTATAAACAAGTTTCTTAAAAAGAAAGAAATGTGTACTATGATACAACAAATGTCTGATTTACCTGAAATGTTGACGATTAGTAATAAAATATCTTTTGAATTTTCTTCAAAATATTTATGAGCGATATACTGAAGCAATAGATTGTAAATAACATGGAACACAATGCCAAAAAATGTCATGAAGAATCCAGTTACAAATATTGTAACTACGAATCCGCCAAATCCAAATACACAGCCCAGCACATAACCAGGCATAATTAATGTAGTGGTTACAAAGTCTTCCATTTTCTTTCTAGTTAACTAACTGTTTGACATCAACAACCTTTATGATTGCATATATAATTGCTGAATCATATATGTAAGCGGTATAACTTGTTGCTATGGAAAATAAAATAGATAAAAAAAATTTTCATTTATTGTAAACAAAAGAACCAACATTTAATCACCCCATTAAAAAGATAATTAAATTTAAATTATGCTCACGTTGTCATTATAAAAATATGAAAAATAGCTTTTGCTTCCTACTTTAGGAGTAGTGTTAATGAAAGTTAATGTTGCATTAATATTATTGTAAACCAAATTTACGTTTTACTTACAATCCTTATTCTATGAAGAGCTCAAAAATACAATTTTTTAATCATTGCTCATAGGAACCTGACGCTAGTTTATTAATATCCAATCTTGAGTACGGAGGCTCAGATTTTAAGTGCATATAAATTACAGTATTATTTACTTTTGAATAGCCATAAATAATTAAACAATTTTAAAAAAGGCGGTGGACTAAAATGTCATTTGTAAAAAACTAAATTTCATTTTGTTTTTTCTGTGTGTGCAATAATTATAATTTAGATGTTTTTAAAATTTATTTTTAGATGAATGCTGCAACCAGATTTGAAGGTTTTACTGTTTTCAAGCAACTGAAATTAATGTTAGATGAATAAATTTGGACGTGATGCTTTGTAGACATTAATAGGTATAAACACGTATATATATTTTACATTTACATAACTTGAAAGATGCTTCGACGACTGTTTTTCCTGCCACTCTTGGCGTTTGCAATATCTAGAAAAGGTAAAATAAATAAAACAACAGCTTTAGCTTGACAATTTTACCCGTGGTTTGGCTTACAATATTAATAAACATTTCATACCATGAAATTAGAAATATTAGCCATACGACTATATATAACTTAATTGCGAAGCTACTTGCATAAAGAGAGATAAAGCTTCAGTAATTTATTGGATACTTGATCATGATTAAATTTCTCAAATTTTGCTTTTTTTTGACGAAATTCGCAAAATTTATTCCCACGAAAAATCAGAACATTTTCCGAAATCCGAGAAAAATTTAAAAGTATACTATCCGCAAAATACAGTATTTTTCTATAAAAATAGTATCCTGTTTACAAAGGAAGCAATTGCAATATAGTCTATTGGGATGTGGCGCAATGCTATAAACAAATCAAAAGTTTTGTGTGCTATTAGAATTCCTTTTTGTCTTTAAAGGATGAAAAAAAACCTCTAAAGCAATAAAAAGATTTTATATGTAACACAATACTTGTTATATTTGTGAAAGCACTACGGTGGAGGTCTTGCATGAACTCTATCAAGTTCTCAAATGCTTATTATGGTGACTTGACACAAACCATCTTGAAAATATGAGAAGTTTCAGATGCTTTTAACGTTTTAAAATTACACATACTTCAAGATGTTCTGTTCAAGAACCTCCATTTTGCCTTTCAAAAAAAACTTACGGGCGTTACGTGTAAGGCAAAATAATTTTCATTCATCCTATAATGTATCCTATAATATATATATATATATATATATAAGCATACTTTTTATTATATGTACCTTTGTAGGACCCACACTACATTTTTCAAAGTGGAGAGGCAAAATGACAAAGATTCACTGACATTGGCTTGTTGGAAAGTACACAGTTTTACCAATCTTTCCTAAGATTATATTTTCCGATGGATCATGTGTTTCAACCAATAAAATCACTTAAAAAGTGAGGGAAAACAGGAAATAATCAACAACAATGGTCACATTGTCGAACTATTTTTCTTACTTTAGAAAATTACATACTTGCTTTACCGTTATTCAAGCGTCATTTCCATTTGTTTTCTCTCATATTTTCAGGATAGCCCGAAGAACAATAATAGCTAATCTTTAGATTTTGTATCTAATGGTTGCACCATATTTTACGTTAAAGGAAGAAATTGTTGCGGGAAGAAGATTTCGCAGTTTGTACGGTTTTTTCTTAAAACTGCGAAATTAAGTTGCGCGAAATTTATCAAAATTGATCGAGCGCGAAGTATTTTGCCTCCTTTTTAGTTATTCTCTAATCTAGTATAAGAATAATTAATAGTTTTAGTTACATACTATAGAGATTTCTAGGGATAACGATTTAACACTGTACTATTGTACTTTTTCTTATGTTTGAAATTATTTTGATAGGTATATCAAAAAGACATCGTTAGAAAATAAGAATTATACCTAAGTCTTTTTTGTATTATTAAAAAAAACAAAAGAATGTTACATAGCAAAACAGTAGGGTTTTACCATGGTCACCTAGCGTGGGTCTTATTTTGTTGGTTTTTATTAGCCATCGTTAGTATTTTGTATTTAAGACTTATGTTATTAAACGTGAAATAATAATAAATTATATTTTTTCTCTAATCTTTATTCGATATACTCTCTAGTGCCTAATAGACGTCACATAAGTTTGTTAGACACTTCTATGGAACACTTCTTTTGGCTTCTGTTACTAAAATCTGTTACTCAGCCTCTATTTAGTACTGATGGTGTTACTGGTCCAAGAAAATTGAAAACCCGTCCATCATTTTATTAACTGGGAAATAGATAGATTGTGCTTGCCAACTAGTGTCATGCTTTGTTGGAGTAGTTTAGCTATGGTTGTCTCTGTGTCGCTGCATACAGAGATCAAAACGTCTTTCGTTTCAATAAACATTTATTCGGTGTATACACAAGTAAATATTCATATTCGTTACGGGTTATTAGAATTAATCAAATCATAAGCCAAGCTTGAAAACTTAGCACATTTTATCTAATCGATATCAAATTACAAAACCTAAATTTCTATATATAATTTCGTGAAATTCTGGCTCATACAAATATTAAGGAATATAATTATATATAATTACTACATATCGAAACCTTTTCGATTTAATAAATTTAATTTGTAATTTTGCGTGTACTCTTGATTGCTGGGACACTGCTGGATTGCTGGGACAAAACGGAACACTTTTCAACATTAAGACAATTAACGGTGTAAATATGAGATGATGTATAAGAATCTTCTTATGCTTCGTTAAGAAACCAACTTTTAAATAGAATAAGAAATGCACGTCCGTTAATAAGCAAAATCTAAGGCAATGAACTGTTAATTTTTTGTTTATATTTAGGTGATATGAAGTTCAAATATAAATGTTGCATTATATTTTTAAGCCTAACAGCTATAAGCCCAAAATATATTCCAAAAAACCACATTCTAGTCAATTTGACTACTTAACCCTTTAAGTGCCATTGCCATGTATACGTGACATCTGGGGTCAGAAATACCGTGTCTGCTTCCAGGAGCCGTAAGTTTTGACCACTTCAAAATAAAGGTCTATGATTGAGGCCCATATTAAAGAGAATTAAATTCCCTGTCGAATGTGTCCAAACACGTTCGGATTAGAAAAACACAGCAACTTTTAGTGCAGTTTGGAAATGGAACTTACTGCTCAATTTTCAATCTCTAAAAGGTCATTTTCCCAAAAAAGGGCTGGCACGGTTAATAGACAACTGAGTTCAAAATTTTATACATTAAAACCCAAAAATCTCGACAAATAAAAGTTCGCTGGAAAAAGTTTCAGCGAGATTTTCTAAATTACGGTGGAAATATATTCGGCAAATATTTTATATCACTGCATAAAAGTAAATTTTAATTGCTTTAAGTTTTACAGCATAATTTGGTTACGTTTTAACAGTTTTGTAGAAAAAGATTACAAGTTTGTTCACTTGTAGATTGAGAATAAATGAGATAGTCGAAATATATTTCTAGTATATTTTACATTGCAGTTTGCATTTATGCATTGATTTTATGATAACGCAATTTTTTCAAATTGCCAAAATTGACGTTCCTACAAGATTTATGAGGAGCAAGAGAATTTTAGCGATGACAATTTCATAATGATAATCAATATGACGATGATGGTGTCATTTGTATTTGTAAGAAAAACCTCGGTAAAATTATGCAATAAGATTTACTCATTTATAGTCATCACCTTTATAAATTATAATTATTTTCATCAGTCCCTTTTCATTAAAATCCAGATTGACTTTCAGATCTCATCTGTTGATTTGATGATGAATTATAGAAATCTCTCTAAAATGTTAATAAAAACGAAACACACTACAAAAATAAGCCATCAATGATACAATTCATACAATCGATAATTACCAATATAGTGTGCATAAAAATAGAACGGCGTACAAAGGGAAATACGGCACTCTATTTTTATAGATACATTTGTATAGTAAATTGAAACAAGAAGCCTTGAGGCTTGAAGATTCCCGCTATACACTAAACTAATATTGTGCCTGTCGTTCATTAAAATCAAAAACCTATTTCCACTGAAACAGGACAAGCGAGTTTTCATCATTTAGGAGCACTTTTTCTCTTATAGAATGAACAAGAAAGTAGAAGCAAAAAATATATAACTTGCTTGACATCAAAATAAAAAGATCATTCCTAATATATAATGTAAACAAGATTTTCATAACATAATAGAAAATATGCTTCAAGTGATTAGGATTGTATTATATTTTTGTGTCAATCAATATTTTTGCTGTTCATTCTATCCATAGACGAAACGTCTATGTTCTATCCAAAACACCATGCAAGAACCAGGTATTTAGCCTGAGTTCTTTTATTATAATTAATAGGAGTACAGGCTTCCTGTGTGGTCTCTGGCTATCTCGCCCGAGGAGATATTAAAGATCTCGTCCTGCGGAGCGGGAATCAATGAATACTTTATAAAGTTAAATTTACCTTAAATTTAAGGTGAGAAACTTTTGCGTTTTTCTGCAAAAGTTTTCAAAATCAATGAAATTTAAATTCCATAAATGCGGTTATGTCACTTACTTCACCTAATTACTCTTGGATTAAGGAATGTTCGCAGTTTAAATTTAAACCCTCAAGTAATGAACTCAAGAGCCACTAATCTTAATAAGATGGCTATTAATTTTGATAAACTTCGCGTAGCTTGAACCATAACAAACAAATACACGCTTCTTTTTTTTATAAGAATGATATGTTTTGGTTCAGGCTAAAGAATATTCTATTGTTTTAAACAAAAGGCCCATTGTTTTCCAGTTGAGATTTCAGCCTGATATTCTTATACAACGTATTCTTATTAAAATAAAAGTGTGTATGCGCCATAATCTTTATGTATTTCGGGTCTATGTCATTAAAAACTTTAAACTACAATAGGGAATGGGGAAGTTAGAGAAACTAGATGGAGTTCGATAGTTGGAGCTTCGAGGATTGTTGACCCCTCATTGAAAAGGTGATCGGATATAGAATGTAACTAATTAGAATTATAAGATACCTTAAATGGAGAAATTTTGACGTCAAATTATATCACTTCAGATGTTGGCTGCTTAATCATCATTAACGGTTGGAAACCATCCGGTATATCTGATGCATTAGTGCTTGGTTCAAGTGAATTACCTTCCATCGACCCTTTGCAAGGTATATCTTCCCTCGCAAACACAGCAGACTTAGCACCACCTTTTGACTGTCAATATTTTAAATATGGACTTACGGCAGAATTTCATCAATGACATTGAAAAAGAAGAAGATTCGCACTGTGAGAGAGAAGACGAAGAGGAGAACGTCAATTTCAATGGAAATGCTTTTGATATCATCATCGATGACGAATAAAGCCTTCACTATAGCTTATTTATCGAAATAGTTTTCAACTCAGCTTTTAATTGTTACTGTTATATCGCTATTATAAGCTTCTGTTCATAGTTTTAATAAAAAGGTCATGAATATCTCAAATTATTCCAATTTTAAATGTTTCAAGTTTCATATAATCTCACCCTCTATTAATAAACAGCGATAATTGATTCTGATTAAGCTAAAAAAGGTCTACGGCATTTTTGAAACATTCTTGCTGCACCAATTTAAAAAAATCGTGGTTGTGACAAATTAAATCCGCGCGAATTTAAATTAATATAAACAAAGTTAGCAGACAACAGGAGAAAAAATTACGTAATATGTAATAAAATAGTTGGCATTGTAATAAGATTCTCCCTGAATGAATTTATGTTTTGCATTTTTATTTCTAATTTCTATTTCATTAAGATTTTAGATAAATTTCTAAAATTTCAAGGCAAAATTCGATCTTAGTTATGGGTTGTTTGGACTCTGTATATAAGGAATTGTTTCCATTTTGCATGGTTTCTTTAGTTTAACAAAGCTGATAATCCAGCAGCATAAATTATAGGATTGAATTACATTGTTAACCTACTTGTGTTATATCAAAAATAATCTCTTACATTTATGATCGCATCTTGTTTTATTGCAATTTCTAAGCTTGCATGATTTTCAATAAAAACTCCAACCTAGAAAGAAGAGTAGAGTGCAGGTTACGAAGTAGAAGACATTCACTCAAGTGTTTTAATTATTGAAAATATTCATATTATATTCGTTCACCGCACATAAGTCGAGTAAGAAATTGAACAGAGAACTTCGTTGAATTTTATTAAGTTAAAGCAGTCATTCGTCAGTTTTCCAAGATGAAACATTTTTAGTATTGCAGACTAGACAAATATATATATATATATATATATATATACCTTGTGTTTAGATAAAGAATTAATTTTTGTAATGTAATAGATGTCATTAAGAATGATGTTGATAACATTGCAGAAAATACAGAAAATGCGACAACACCGAAACTGATCCAAAAAAAAAAAAGTAAACATTCGCGAAAAGATTCACCGTAACTGAACAGAACTAAAAATATCATTGAAATGAATTTTTTTAGATTGATTCACCAATCAGCAAAAAAAGTTTTGCCTCTGGTTGAAAGTACAGCTATACCGCCCAATACATGTCTAATATCTCGGCAGACTGTCAGTAACAAAAGGTTTTTGAAAATAATTGAAAAACAAAGCCTATAATTGGTGATACATACAAGATGATCATTCCAG
Source organism: Dendronotus venustus (assembly GCA_031834005.1). Lineage (NCBI taxonomy): Eukaryota > Metazoa > Mollusca > Gastropoda > Nudibranchia > Dendronotidae > Dendronotus > Dendronotus venustus. The sequence goes on from JAUEKX010124386.1 coordinate 10,929, forward strand.
CCATTTCAAAACAGATGAAAAATGGCAAAAAAAATATTTTTGAAAGTGTGTATCATTCCAACCAACTCGTCTACAAAACTTCAAGAAAATTTCTCATAAAAGTTCACAGAATAAGCTTACGACATGAAAATATAGTCAATTCCAAAGTATATCTTGCTGTTGTCACTTACTTTTGAACATAAAATATTATTCAGGGTGGTTCAAAGGAAATACTGGTCTAAATATGGAAGTAGAAAAGATCGATTGTAGAAAAGGACGTAGTTTTATCTTGATTAATCTACCTTAAGGGAAGAAATTTTCGCGGTTTTTGGCCTAATTCGCGAAATTAAATTCCGCGAAATTCGCCAATTTCGACCCTCTCATCCGCGAAAATAAATTCCGCGAAAATAAATTCCCTTAAGTTAGTTAATTGAAAAGTGTTCCCATCGCGTGGAAACATTTTTCTATAAAAAAAGAGTTGAAATTTGTAAAAATTTAAAAGCTTATGAGAAGAGGATCGGATCGTGAGTATGGCTGACAACGTAAGTGTTATTAATTTTGAGCCGAAACGAACTCTTCGTGAAGAACCTCTTAAAAGAGCTTTGCAGCACTACATTGTTTCACCTTTAGTCAAAATATATACTGTGTGTAGTATTCGGTGTTTGTGGAAAGACATAAATAATGACGGTTACAACGATATGTTACAGAAACGGATAAAGATTGAAAACTGTTTGCGAGATGTTTCTGAAGTAACATTCATAATTTCCTGCACGACAGCGATGAAAGAGAAGGATGACATAAAATGTGGTTTTGCATTTTGGATCGCTTTTGATTTTGCAAACGCCCTAATCAGCAAAATGGAGGACTACCTATTCCAAAAGATTTTTGAATGTGGTGTAGACATCAACGAGGTTAAGTCAATTGGCAGTAGAGGTGAGTAAAGTTATATAACAAAACATTCTAGATACAGCTTTTGATAAGTGAATTTTCACTTTGTTGTT
>JAUEKX010124497.1:0-11905 GCA_031834005.1 Dendronotus venustus
ATTATGAGGTTTCATCGTAGAATCACATTATGAGGCGTACTCTTTTTCAGTATACATACGTTTTTGACAGTTCATTTATTGAATTTGAAAGGTAGTTTTATTTATTTAGATTTATAACAAACTGATTAGAATATCATTTTTACCTTTTCAGGTGTTTAGTTGATGTGAGGTGGTTTAAACAGTGGAAGAAATATGTGTGTTACGAAAGTTGGGAGTCGTACAACTCGAGCGATCCAAATGCAAATCCAGGACCGATTGACAATAGCGGGATCCTGCAGCGTGAGTATTACATATGTTTCTTCTTCTTCCTCCTTGTTTCCTCATTAAGAGGGTAGATTTGTATGCCTGTTCATACACTATTTGCGCCTTTCGGCTCTGCGACTCTGGTTCCAGCAGTTTAACTGATATCGGGGGTTACTATTTTGTCGCCTCTTACGACACACTAGTATTGAATTGTGTTGGGCTATTCTTACATTACATCCTCTTTGTTGAGAAACCCTGGACATCGCACAAGTTGTATGTGCTCATGATAGGAGTTCAAAACTGTAAAGTTGTATAAGACTGTTTGATTTGCTCTTTAAAAAAATTCAATATTTAAGAGAATGTGACTTATCTGTAGGCTTTTTTTTCCCATTCACTATCGATTGTTGTTGAAAGATCATTTTGTGTACTGGAGATAAAGAACTTGGCCATCATTAGTAGTAGTCTATGGTTGATTTTATGAAAAGGACGGCCTGTATTAGTGTTGTATTTGGGTCTGACCTTTCTGTTTAAAAGGGGGTGTGAAACTTTGAACATTTAAAAATTTATTTTGTTGTCATTATTTTCCTGGAGATATGACATTTATTTATTTTGTCTCAAAGTTAACATTTTCCATTCATCTCCTCAGCTAATAATACCAATGCATTGAAAGAGCATCTTGTCGATGAAATGGACTATGTTCTGATGCATGCTAATGCTTATGCCAAACTCGAGTCTTGGTATGGATTGACTGAAGGACAGGTAACTGGATGGTCTTTTTTACAATCTACTCTTTCCAATACTTCATCATCATCATCATTGATTTGTACAGGAAATTTTCACTCATTTGTATGTTAGGATACCATTACTGACAAAACCGTTAAGAGCAAGATAAAGGTGCTGCTATTTCGTTGAGGAAACATTTTAAAAATTAAAATCAACCTATCAAGATATAATATTTTTTAGATGCATCTTTTATTGAGAATTTGAGATAAAATGTTATTTTATACCGCCTAATATTTTGCTGAAATTTACATCCCTGTCTACAGGAACCAATCAAAAGAAAAGCTATTGAGCAGGGAATGTTTGTAAAACATTACAAGGTTGAGGTTTACCTCATGGAACTCAAACTGAGTGAGAACTCGGATACCACCAAACATGTCACTCATGCCTTCAGTCGAGCGGATACCATAGGTTAGTTTTCACGTGCCCTGGAGAATTAATTGGAAATTTTGAACTTTCTTTTCTTTCTTTTTTTTTCTCTAACTTTTGCGTCACATGTATTTCCTCATAACTTGTAGTCAAATTGTTTTACACACCTGTAAATTTGACAACCATTGTCAGAATTTAGACGAGAAAAGAAGGGGAAAAAGAATGAATTTTATAAATATCGAAGTAATCAAAACCCAGTTTATTTCTTCGGTTTAACAGTCTCTTGTCTTTACTTTAGGAAGTGCAAAGCAGTTAGCAATTAGAGAATTAGAGGAGTGTGGTTAAAAGGAGGTGTCAGTGAACAGATCAAATTGTTTGTGCTAGTGTCTCTTTTCAATTAGGCAACACCTCTGTGTATTGAATTAACACATGCTTGTGGTTTTATATACAGGTTTTGTAGAGAAGGAGATGAGAAAAATATTCAAGATAGTTGAAGGCAAGAAAGTAAGACTTTGGAACCGATATATGAGCAACACATACGAACATTTGTCAAAGGAAGACAACACTCTTCAGGATGCGGGTCTATATCAAGGACAGGTAAGTCAGCGCTAAGCCACACTTTAACAATTTTTTAACACCATATTATTTTCTTTATATTTAACGTCAAAATAATTAAGAACCATTTTTGTTTTACATGCAGATGGAAAATAAAAATGAGATTGTTTGTGCTTTTAAATGGAACAAAAAATTTAGATTTGTCTGATACAGTTCTTTTACAATTTTTTGTTCTATTGAGAGACAATTATTTCTTGCAAAGAGCTGGTTATAAAGGCATTTTAGCGAGAACAGTTATATTAAAAGAAAACGAAAAATTGAAAGATTTTGTAATGTAAATTTAGATTTTTCACTCATTGTTGCATTCTAATAAATTACTTACTTTCAATCATCTATGAGGAAATTCATTTTTCTTGTCTTGTAGTGATTTAATGTTGATCAATTAAACCTGTCATATTGATAAAGATGCTCTCTCTTTCTCTCTCTCCCCATGTTCCCCGTATCCGTACCCATACCCCCACCCAGATCATTGTGATAGAGGTAAAGAACGATGATGGGTCGTGGCCAAGAACAGCCAAGAGGTGAGATGAATGTTACACATGACATTGTTTTGTACACTCTGCTTTTTTTAAAAGCAAATTTCATCTAGATGGCCAATCTTGACAATGCCAGTGTTTTTTCTTTTAATATTCTTAATACGTTTTGAAAAGATGTTACTTGGCTTCTGTTATTGTTATTGTCATTTTTAGAGTTGAAAGAAAAGGATTAAAGAAGAAAACAAACCAAAGACCGCTATAAGTAGAGATGAGGTAGTTATTTATCAATTTCTTGTCCTATTTCTGAGACTTTCCTTTTTTCTTTCACAAGCGTTATCTATTTCTGTTAGAATTTGTTTTGAGGTTTTTTTACACCTCCTGTTATTTGTTATTGTTTTTGTTTGTGTTCATTCAGCTTTAGTTCAGCGTACAGTCCCTCGTCCTATTCCTCCACTTCCTCCACCACTCCATCCACAACAAGGTAAACGAACACGAGCTTGACACAGATTGTCGGTGTAACTCTCTAACTGTCCGGTCCAGTGTCACTCTCTTTGAGGACTACTACAAATCCTTTCTTAAATATGTAAAAGAAATGACACACATTTATACATTTTGGCCAGTGAAAATCACTCTAAATCAACGGTTCTCTAAGAGACGAATAGTCCCCTGACTGGAAATGCAAAATTATAACTAAATTCATTCTCTTACCTTCTCATTGCGTTTAGAGGTAGAATCGTAGTCCACTATGAAATGAACTTGAAATGTTAGAAAACTACACCGACGACATTTGTCTTGAATTTAAATGAGGGATGACTGTTTGATATTTACTCACAGTTCCCCCATTTGATTAATTTATGAAAGAGTTAATTTATGAAAGAGTTGATTTTAATCATTCAATCAGTTTGTCAGATATAAAGCGTACAAGGTTAGAGTTCAATTCACTTCAATACAATACAATTTACACTTGTTGATATTTTGTGTTAGTACTGACAGATCTATATTATTCCTGTTGTCAATCCTAATATTTTTTTTAAAGAGCATTTCTTCTTCTTCATCGTTCTTTGTTTGATAGAGAACTTCATTTAATGAAAGAAAAACCAATGTTCTAAGAATTAAAAAAAAATCTTTTGTACCAATTCTGTGATAAACCAAATTGATCTTTTTTCCTTTTTTGCATTTAGTAAATCCATTAATTGCACGTATTTGTTTGTTTGTGTGTATTTCAGAACGTCTGGTTTTAGCAGCGGTGCAAGTGCGTCGTCGTCGTCCACCTTTGATTCGATGAGTACGAGTGGGGGCAGCAAATCTGCCTACAATGACAGCGTCAGCAACTACTTTGCCAGCAACGGCTACGACCGCACACCCCAGGGTGGCAACAAGGCCGGCCTCTGTGGCCTGGCTAACCTCGGCAACACTTGCTTCATGAATTCCGCTCTACAGGTAAAGCCTGGCTGGTGTAACATCTCGACTGGCTCTATTCTATACAGGGTAGGCCAAAAGTAGGGTTACAGAACAGCTACTTCATTATCTGTTTGAAGTGTTAACTGTAACCCTACTTTTGGCCCACCCTGTATATACATCTGTCAGCCCCTCTCTCTCTCTTTCCTTCCCTCCCTTTCTGTATGATTCTGGCATGTACAAGTTGTTTTTCTTTCTATTGGTTCATTGTTGGTATCATATCAGCCTTTTTTTTCGGTATGCGATTTTTAAAAGTCTTTTTAGAATTGGTCCTGTCAGTTGTCTGATTGTCTGCCGACAGATCTGCCATACCTAAAGTCGGTTAGCTTAGCTTTGTTTGGTCATTGAAGGTGGTACTATTTTAGCCACAGGTTATGTTGACATTTAACAATACTAGGCCAATTTTCATACAGTTGTGAAATTATATGATTTGCGATTTTCACCCCTGCAATGCTACCACCACACGACAATAGGCAGAAGAGGAATGGTGTGATAAGGAAGCGAATAGTCAAAATGTATTGCCAAGCAAATTAGTATGTATCTCTAATGTGTATTTCTTGTATTTACAGTGTATGAGTAATGTGAGTCGTCTGACGGAGTACATGCTAAGCAAGCAGTGGGAGGAGGAACTGAATCGGGAAAACCCGCTGGGGATGAGGGGAGAAATTGCCATCTCCTATAACGAACTCATCAGGGACATCTGGTCTGGGCAGAAAGCCTACACTGTGCCAAGAAATTTCAAGGTAAGGAAGTTACTGTCTTTAAGGAATTTTTGTGAAAGAACTCCGGCAGTATCTGGTATCTTCGTGCCTCTGACTTTCCTTTCCTTCAAGACTTTTTAAAATTTATTTGTGGAGGTTTTGAAACTTACTTTTAGCGTTACATCTTTTCATTTAAAATGAAAGGCAAAATGGAAAAATAGAAAGGAACTTAGAATAATGGTACAGCATCCCCAAAACACAAAGCTTCCGTCTAGTAGTAAGTTTAAAAAAAGATATTTTTCTATTCCAGATCGCGGTTGGCCATTTTGCCCCCCAGTTTTCCGGCTACCAACAGCAGGATTCCCAGGAACTGATGGCTTTCTTGCTGGACGGCTTACACGAGGACTTGAATCGGATCCGGCAAAAACCTTACATTGAATTGAAGGATTCGGGGGGACGGGACGACCGGGTAAGACTGGCTACAAAGCCTCTTGTGTCAGGGTCGAAGGGGGTTGTTGGGAAGGTAGATAAGTGTTAGGAGTAATGTTTAATTCAACAGAATCGGCCATTCCAGATAAATGCTTTCAAGTTTTGACTTGAAATAACACTGTTTGTTATTGAGTTAGGTGTCGTCATCAATGGAGGGCTTCCTTGGTAGGCCCACTTCTACTATTAGTTGTTTCAATATTGTCCAGAGACAATTTTTTATTTATTCATGAAAATTGAGGCATACATGCCATTTTTACTATTTATTATTATTTGTCCCCATGTTTGAGGCGCCACAGGAGTATTATGTATGAGGCAGTCTGCCTTTTTAAAGAGGAATATTTAGTCAATTCTCTTACCTCTGTCTAATACCAGATTGTCGCCAAAGAAGCGTGGGATAACTACAAGAAGCGCAACGACTCGATCATCGTGGATATTTTCCACGGCCTTCTCAAGTCCACGGTTCAGTGTCCGGACTGCCAAAAGATTTCCGTCACCTTTGACCCCTTCTGTTACTTGTCCCTGCCCATGCCCATCAAGAAAGAACGCCAGATGGAGGTGTTTTGGGTGCCCCTGTCCCCGGAGAAGAAACCCATGCAAGTAGGTGGTGCAGCATCTCGCTGCTGGCTGATGGCATTGGCGTTAAATAGTTATTGTATCAAATAGAGGGTGACAGTTGTAGAAGGCCCCCAAATCTCCTGACAATTGCCGATTTTAGACATTCCTATGTTAGGGATTGCTTTACTTAACATTGAAAAATATTTTTTTACTATCCAAGTTTACTGATAAGCCATTAGTTTTTGTTTCTACATTTATATTTTCATTGGGATATGAAGAAAGGTTTCAGACTATTTTTTTACTTGTCATTTACAACACCCCTGTTGTGTGCATTAGTAAAGTTTGGCGGAATCATTTGATTTCTGGAGTAAAAAAGACATAGTGCATTATTTTTAACCACATGTTTCCTGATTATTTTATTCTGATCCCTTCTGATATCCTTAAAATAAACACAATAGTATTGGTGCCCATGTTCTGATAGCCCAAATATGCTGTGACACTTCATTTACATCTCATGACATGTGAAAATGAAAGTTAGTGGTTATATCCAATTTGTGTTATCCTTTATAAGTGGCGTCTGCAGCTTAGTGGTCAGTGTATCCGCCTGGGATCGAAAGGTCCAGGGTTCGAATCCCGACCTGACCCGACGTTGAGTACACGCGTCTAACAGGCCGCATGTTTCGTCTGATGTTGCATGTTTTGCCGGGGACAATGTAGTATTGTGAAGCGCTTTGAGCATGGTGATGACCATGGAAAAGTGCTATATAAATGCTATCCATTATTATTATAAATATCTCAACGAGATTTCTTTTCTTTCCCACATCCACCCCCACCCTTCCCTTACCAGCTGCGCCTCGTAGTGCCAAAGAGCGGCAGCATAAGGGACCTGTGTAAAGCCTTGGAAGGCTTTGTTGACGTGCCTGCGGATAGGGTGAGTGAGCACGGGCTTTGGGTGTGCGTGGTTTTATGCTAGTAGTAGGATAACACGTCTCTGACTGGAATATGAAGTATTATGACCAAATTGGGACAAATTTCCTTATCATCATTATTATTGTTATTATTTAAGAATTGTTTGACATTTGATTAAAGTTTGCAGTATTATGTGTCTTTGTTTGAGAGAACATTTCACTCTTTTACTAGAAAATATTCAAAAGTAATGAATGCTACGCGCTTTTTTTCTTTTGTAAACGATTTCGTGATGTGAGTCATTACTTGTGACTATCATTGCTTGTTTAATTTATTGCTCTTTTTCATTGTAGATTTTTCCTCCTCCCTCATGATTTCTTTATTTGATAGAATTATTGATGTACTCATGGAACGTTATGTTAATTTGATACAATTAGATTCTCTCTTTTTTATATACATGCTAGGGTTATTTCATTTTCAAGTTACCAAGTTACTTTATTTAAATTTACCAATTTTCTAATGTACTTTTTGATAAGTTACCACACCCTGACTCAGTGATGAAATTCTTTTCTCTGTTTCCAGATGATAGTAACGGATGTTTACAACCACCGATTCCACAAAATGTTCAATTTAGACGAAGGTGTCAGTCACATCTTAGATAGAGATGACATTTTTGTGTAAGCAAACCTTTTTATCATTGCATTTGTTTGGTTGTATATTGATAAAGTGATTTAATGAAAGGCTGCATGTTCCATATGCATGTAATACAAATTCCAGTTGCCGTCTGATGACATTTGAAAATTACTCTTTCTTTCTTGATCAATTTACCTTTTGTACCTTTCGGTGTAAGGTTTAAGCATCATAAACAAACTTTCGCCACTGGTTTCTATCCAATTAGATCGATATGAATGTCATTGTAAATGTTAAAAGAATTGTACGGCTAATTTAAAATCCGTTTTATCTTCTAACTTCATCGAAGGGTGGATCAATGAGCCGTGCAGTAAATCTATGAAACTTTGAATATTGCAGCTTGTTTATGTTGATTATCATTAACATTTTAGTAGTAGAATTTATTTATTTGACAATTGCAGAAATAAAAATCCAGTTCCCAAAATATGCAGCCAATAGAATTTGATTCCAATTGTTATAAACTGTTGTAATTTCAGTTACGAAATCCCTTTCAACAACCTGGAAGAGTCTGAGGACATGATTCTGTCGGTGTACCTCCGAGACAAAAAGTAAGTGGAGATGTCAGTCTGATGGATGCTCAACAGCTGTTCTTTTATGAAATAATGTGTTTAATTTTTATATAGAGGTCTTATGTAACAAATCGTCACAGTCATACGCAGATCAGATAGGTGATTTGCAAATGTATATATTTTCCTGCTCATTAATGGCTGTTCAACATGCACGATCAAAACAATAATGAAAGTTATAACAGCAATTGCCACCAATGTACAAAATATTATTGATTAACTCACAAAAATGAGATAGGCGATCTGCATATGACCGTGACGAAATGATGTCTTCAATATAATAATGGGTTGAATTTATATATAAAAGTCTTGTGTAATAAATTTTAAAAAGTGAGCTTCTTTATAATCTTCCTCAAAAATAATTAAATACCAATATGTCTTAATTTAATAAAAACTAAGGAATACTTGTGATAATGATAATGCTGTAGAAAGGAGGTTCTTGGCCCATTGTAAAGAAACAAACACACAACAATGTCAGCAAGGAAACAACTCACAACGACGAGGAGAAACGGCTCTATTCTATCTAGCTGTCTGTTTATTTTATCTCATCTTTCTTCTTTCCTGTTCCTCTTGCTGCTAGGTACAGAGGAGAAAAGGCTCTATCTATCTAGCTCTCTGTTTATTTTATCCCACCTTTCTTTCTACCTTGTTCGTCTTGCTGCTAGGTACAGTCTTCGACACCTGGACCAGAACTCTGTGTCGAGCCAGCCCCTGTTTGGCCACCCCATGCTGCTGGCCGTCCCCAAGAGGGGCTGTACCTACGACACGCTCTACCAGCTGCTGCTCAAGAGGATGGGGTACGTTACTACCATGCCAATCATTTTACAGACCTGTAAATCTTCAGACAATTGGCTGATTTCAGGAACTGTTTGAATTGTTCATTATTGATTGGAAGTCAATAGTATAGACAATTTTCAGGCAATTTTGTGTTGGGTCATTGACAGATCTGATTTTTACAAATGTAAAGTGCTCTGTCTTTCTAAAATGCCTATTTTCTTTCTAAAATGCCTATTCTTATTGGTGCCATTGTCATTTTATACGAATGTAAAGCGCTTTGAGCCTATTTAATATGGGGTTAAGCGCTATTTAAACATTATATATATATTATTATCATTTGTCTATCCCTATACGTCCAGACGGTACGTGACTGTGCCAGCCTCCCTAGACGACTGGCAGGAAGAGGTGCTGGACGACGACAGCGATGACTCGGCCGAATGCAGCGAGGCCATCACCTCCAACGGCCAGGGAGACAGCAGCAGCAAGAACGTGGACAACGATAACTGTAAGTTGTAAGGCGATCCCGCAGCCAGGCACTGCATTGCATCGCATCACGCATCGACTAGCACTATAGATATATAGATAGGCAGCAAGAACTTGGACAACGATAACTAAGTTGTAAGACGATCCCGCAGGCAGGCAGACAGGCAATGCACCGCATCGCATTAAGCATCGACTAGCGCTATAGATAGATATATATATATAGATATGCAGGCCTGTAAATCTTCAGCTCGGCGCTGTTATGGTCCCAAGAGGTTGAAGAGCCGTAAAACTCTTTAAAAAAAAAAAAATCTTCAGCCAATTGTCAGATTTCAAACTTTTTGTAGTGCCATTCATTTTTATTTCCCCATTGCTATTTTCATTTGGATATTAAATGTTTCAGACTGGTTTTTTTTTATTTGCATGAGTCTACACCACTGGATATTATAGAAGCATCATTTTTATTATTATCAAATTAGTTTATTTTATACAATACAAAATATTAGAACAAGCAATGATAATGGAAAACCACCGAACTACAATGGGGAAAATAAATCCAAGAGGATTCCTAACGGCAGGGGTACCTAACTCCAAGTACAGCTTATTATTCCATCTTAGATGTAGATCACAAGAACAAAACATTACCTAGACTAGTGGGAGTTTTGTTGTAGTGTAATGATATCAAGGGTACGCTTTAAAACTTAGAATTTTCTTTCTTTAATCATCAGCTGTCCTTGTTCTTAAAAAGTCAACAAAAATAGATTCCATCTTCGGGATAGAGCAAGGATTCGTGATATCCTGGAGTGGATTGGCATGATCTCTCTCTCACTTTTTTTTTTATCTGTTTAGATTATTGCTCTCGATTTTTAAACATTAAACAAATTTTTAAAATGAAGTTTTGGTTTGTATCTTGTAGCTGACCACCATATGGAACTTACCTCTGGCTCCACCAACAGTCTGAATTCTTCTACAAACAACAAAATGGAATCCATCCCTAGTACTTCATGCAAGAAAAAGAGAATTTTCTCACTCCGAGCAGCTAACAACTTCGGCAGAGATGAAACCGGCACCATTTTAGTCGACGACGGACAGTCGCTTCGAATCACGAGTAAGTATTAGTCCATTTATATTTGTTGGTTTATCCAATGCCTTATACCGCTTTGTAGTGACGGAACCCAGCTCCATGCTCAGTCTCAAATGGTGAAGGAGGTAGATGCCCCAATAAACCACCTTTGACATAACACAGAACTGGGAAATACTATGGATTAGGAACTACGGCAAGCAGGTGATCAGCCCACTGTCCATTTATAACTGCAGGAATTGGTAGAGTAAAGATGATGAGATAAAAAGAATAAGCATTGCAGCAATAATTGTAAAACCTAGATGGAAAGGGATAATATATATCTACTTTATTGAACATTACAAGGAAGTAAGTCGCACGCAGGCGTTGCTTTACAAACTTATTGGAATGGTTAATTCCTTTAGTACCTAACCACTACCAAGTTATAGTTCTTACTTAACATTCATAGTACAGTGCATGCTGCCTAAACACACACCGTCTAAAAGCACGATTCGCCTTAATACACGCAACACTGGTTTGACGGAATTTTTTTCCTATATATATAAAGTCATGTATAAACGCTTCGCTTAAATGCACGCTTCGTCTAAACGCACACTAATAGAGCCTACCGGTGACCGTGCGTTTAGGAGGCATGCACTGTACCTACAGACAGGTATCAATGTTATTGATGACCACAGCATTGGACAGAATGGACGCATCAACAAATACTTGTCACCGAATGAACTAACACTGGCGAAATTATCGGAATAGGGTTAGAAGTTCTTCTTTAATCCATACAAAGATGTCGTCAATCAATGTCATGGCAAATTGAAATGTATTACAATATTGTGTTTGTGTTTCCATCAGGTCGAACGTGTGTCGCTGTCGACTGGAGTAAAGCAGCCAAGGATGCCTTCTTCAATGAAAAGGCTGCAGAGGTAAGACGGCGTTGTTGGTGCAGATACTGCCAAGTAAAAAGATAATGTGGAAAAAAATTCTCTATTTGTATGAATTTTGAAAATATATGGTCATACTTTGGCAACTGCATTAAGTTATTGTTTTGTTTTGAATATAAAGTAATTGGAATACGATTTAAAAATCATATTTATTTAAAAATTATATTTTAAATCTTTTTTTGTTTTGACAATTCATTACGATTTCTTTAAAATGAAAAAGGTCTGTCTATATTATGTCTTTATGCGATTGGCAGTAATCGGAAGTTTCCTCTCTGTCTGTCTGTCTGTGTGTATTTGTAGGACTTTGAAGAGCACGAGAGCATGAAGGCGCGTGTTGGCCAGAAGAGAACTGTCATTCAGTTGGACGACTGTCTCAAGCTGTTCATGAAAGCAGAACAGCTCAGTGAAAACGACCCCTGGTACGATGTGGTTTTTTAAAGAACTTTTTGAATTAGAATAGGATTGTGTTGAATTAACAACCGACTTTCCCCACAAATTCCATCACATTATGAATTTCAGATTTGTAAAAGTTTCCTAGACCTGTAAATCTATTACTATCCAAGTGACTGAAAATTCATTAGTTTTTGTTTTCACATTGCTATTTTCATTGGGATATGAAATGAAATGTTTCAGACGATTTTCTAAATTTCACCCCTGGCTTTCCCTGCCTTTAGGTTTGTCATTGGGATGTGAATTGACATGTATCAAATTATTGATTTGATTAATTGATTTTCCCTTTTTACCCCTACTTCGTTTTCACATTACTACTCTTTTCTCATCGGGA
>JAUEKX010124608.1:0-11902 GCA_031834005.1 Dendronotus venustus
GAGAGAGAGAGAGAGAGAGAGAGGGAGAGAGGGGGAGAGAGGGATTTAGACATTGGTTCCATTCCAAGTTGGTGCAAGTATGGCCTTTCTGTCCATCCAGTGGTGAATGGGTATTGACTATGTTTAGACCTGGCAAAAGTAAAAGCGTATGGAAAAGCAATGACAAACTACTACACTGTGCTGAATGCCAGAAAAAACAACATGGCTGTACTCCTGGTTACACGATACTAGATCAACATTGGCTATTGGTGGACTGATTGTATCTTACTTTCCTTTCCCATCACCAGGATGACTACTGCTTCATCGACGATGTTTGCTATGCCCGAGGAGAAAAGTTAGTCAATAAGAATTGTCAAGCGTGTAATCCATCCACATCCACCACCTCATGGTCACCAGTGCCAGGTAAAGAAAAAAACAAGAAAAAAACTTTTTATGACTTTGATGATAGAATTTTCAGTAAATTGAAAGTAAAGTAGAATTGATATAAGTTATAAGTGAGAAGAAGAAAAAAATTGATTGCATTTATGTAACGCTCCACCTTGCTGTAAGGGCAATTTATTGTCCTTGGCAGATAACGAACATACAAGAGATCTGATGATAATATTTGCAGCCTGCAGGGCACGTTAACATTTTTCAACGCTGTCTGTATCAGGGAAACCAAATTTTAAATCTATCTCCGATTGGGATAATAAAGAAAAATATGATCAACGATGGACCCAGTCAGGATTCAAACCCTAGACACATTGATCACTAGGTAGATACCCTGATCACTGGGTTGATGGACCGAGTCAGGATTCAAATCCTAGACATATTGATCACTAGGTGGATACGCTGATCACTGGGTTGCATATATGCATGATGAACAGATGAATAGATTAATTGCCAATTGTCTGATTTCAGACTTTTTTACTATTACTATCCAAGTGGACTGAAAAGGTAGTTTTTGTTTCCACATTACTATTTTCATTGGGATGTGAAATGTTTCAGACTATTTTTTTTATTTGCCATTTACCACTTCTCTTTCACAATTGTAAAACTGTCATACCTACTCATCTTCAGACAATGAGTGCAACGTGATCGAGCCACCAACGACCTCGCCCACCTCACCCACGGCCCCCACGACAGAACGACCAACTGGTCGCGATGAGTCTGTCGAGTTTAATTCTCTGACCGTCATCACCGTAGCTTCTTGCGTCGCTGGACTGTTACTTATCTTCATCATTGTGTTTGTCATTATCTTGGTTGTCAGGTAAACAAAACATTTCCATCAAAGATACAATCTTAAAACCTCTTTGTTTCATTCATTCTGTTAAGTTCATTCCGTTGAGAGAGCGCAGTGTTGTATTTCAAGTCATATAGTGCTGGGAAAAAAAGAAGATAAGAAACACAACAAGAGACAACCATACCAGGGATGCCCTCCAATCCCTAATGCTAGAATACGGCTACAATTGGGAATGACAAATTTCCATTTGAACATTTTGGTACCCTATCATAGATGATAGATTTTGCGGTAAAAAATGAAATACATTGATATTGTTGGTGTTGAAAAGCTTAGAAAATGATAATAAGATATCATGGGGCTATACGTAAAGGAATTAATATTTTTGCTAAAATTTGTTTTGTTTGCCTACTCTTAATAAAGACTTTTTATGCCTACTTCTTCATACATAGAGACAATATTAACTTATTTTGTTGAGTAATTCTATTTTATTTCTTCCTTTTGATTTCACAGACGGAGACGCCTGAAGGCGGCGACCAAGATGAGTTCCACCATGTCCGATGAGGATGACCCCTATGAACGGGTCTTCAATGGATCGTTCGGCCTGAGAACAGACAAAAATCTAACCTTTTATAATCCATCTCTGACGCCATCCTATGAGTTTTATGACAATAGTATCTAATGGCCATCGTTACTTCATGTATTATACAATATATATCAAACTATGCAAAAAATTATTTCTTTAATATTCATTTACAATAGCAAGTTTGAAGACCTCATTTTCTACTTAACATTCCAAGTCATATTTTGACAATGGTATTGATGTAATATTTACTTAATTTTGACCTTTTTTTTACCCATCCATTTCCATGACCCTTTTAGACATCTCTCTTTTTATTGATAACTTTATGTTTTGCAAAAATTATTGATTTTTTAGTTTGTTGATATAGCTTCACTTTTTTTTCCTGACTTTAAATTAACTTGAAATGTTCTAAAACACAAAATCTGATAACTTTTGAACTTTTTCTTTGAATTACTATTCTTATGTTTATAAATCTATAAATTGAATTTCCTTTTAATTTATTTTTCAAATGAGATATTTATACAATGTTCACTTTCATGTCTAACCTGTTATCCATGACATTTCATGAATCAAGATTGTGATAAGATTCCTTCTGATGTCTCTGTATGAAATAAAAGTATTTGGTGCCTTACTTTGAAAGTGTACATATTTATAACTGACAGATGCCATTTTATTATGAAGTCTCATATTGTTCAAATCGTATGTATGTATAACACATTTTTTCCTACTTTATAAAGTGAATTATGATCTTTATTTTACAAATGAGCGAAAGTTTTGAGAATGAAAATCCAACAGAAAAACATTCAAAATTATTATAAACATATCTACTAAAAATTTCATATGATAGTGAACATTGTTTTATTTTTTTCTATTGTATATATCATTTCAAAAATATTTTCATGGTTATGGAATCCAACTGGTCTGTTACTCTTATACAATAAACTTTCATATATCTACAAATCTTTTGTAAACCAATTGTTTGTTGTTGTTTTATTTTAAACTGTTTACAAAGAATCATCTAATTATTGTTTTAACAGGTTGGCAATTAGAAAACTCTACAAGAAAGCAAACTATGTACTTTGCTTTTCAAAGTGATCTTGACAATGATCCGAAGTAGGCGTACCAGGTTAACTTGGTGTAACTTAAAGTAGGTAATAGATGGTAGGAACTACCACCAGCGTAAATTAAGAATTATAACACCCATCTATATTATGAATTGAAAAATAAGGATTTCTTGGTGTCAGAACTACAGACTTGATTACTAAACCAAAATTGTAAGAAATGTGCATTATTGTGGAAGTGTAGAAGTGCCTTTTACTACTTTGGTAATGAGAAATGGCATTTTTCCAGTAATTTGTATTCGATTGTTAGCTCTTTACGAGGGTGTGAAATATAACAGCGAGCTATTATACAAGCTTCATTCATGATGAGCTTCCGTGAGTTTGTACAGATTTGAGCAACAAAGAATGCTGATTGATTCGTTAGCCTAAATGCACACTCTGTTTAGTCTCTCCCTTATCTACAGACTCTTATCAACATTTATGATTACATACACTGCGCAAGCGGTATAAGGGATTGGATAACAAACATATTTATTATGTATTGAAATGATTTAGGATTTTTCATTCCAACAATAAAACGAAACAAAGGATGATATAATTTGCCTTGATTGTCCCAAATGGCAATTCATAATGATTTTGGGTTCAATTCATAAGCCCAGTGCCACAAGATACTGTCTGATAGGCAAAATTATGAAATGCCGAAGTGGGAGCTGAACCTGGGTTATTCGGGTCCCAGTGCAATGCCCTAACCACTAAGTCACCTTGTCTCCTGTCTCTCTCCCTTTCAGAGAGAGGAGAGAAAGAGAGAGCGAGAGAGTAAGATGGGTCTGTTTTATTTGAGATTGAGAGACCACAAGCAGCTGTTATTCAGGTAGTAGGGGGATGATCAGAACCTGTCCTCATTTTAATGGGGACACCCAACTAATGATAACAAAGATAATATAAAAGATGCTGATATGGTTATTTTAACATTTTACACACAACAGAAGAAATATTATCTATCCTAGGTAAGTTGATTATAAGTAATTATCTTATGGTTTCAATTGGAGAAAATAGCTTAATCTAGTGTTCTTTCTTTTTAAAAAGTAAAATGTAGGACTCAGCAGTTACAGATTTTTGTGCAACCATTTTTTCCACTGACTGTAGATGAATTATGATCTTTATTTTACTAATCGCTGAAAGTATGTACTGAAACATCACATGTATCTGCATCCTTTAACCCAGACATTAGCTTGGGTTGGAATAACCTGGGAAAAGTATTTATAAACCGACTTGCTGTTTCAAACCGAGTCTGATTTATCTTTGTAAGAAGTTATCCACCAAATCTTTGTTTAGGAAAGAATGCATTTCCATAATACTGTATGTTACATTAGAGTTGGCTTCCATGCTCGTTTCATGATTGGATATAGGAAGTCTTGTGTATAGGTACTGTTCGTATCATAATCCTCATTTTTGGGTTAACTGCTTTTCTGAGACACCCAAGATGATCATAAGTCAAAGGATTTTAAAAACTATTCAATATTAGGGTTATAATATAACTTTTTGCATCTGTTTTGTACACAGCGCCTGTTTTACACGATCTACATTAGGTGCCAGGGGATCCTGCCAAGTGTGTAACTGACCTTTCACCTTTGTATTAAGTACATGTATATATACAAGATTACTCAATTACACCATTATTGCTGACAATAAAAGTGTTTTTATTTAGCTTTCAGCTCTCCTGAATATTTTACCGTTTTATAGATTGCCTGCCTTAGAACTTGACATCACACAGGTAACCTTCAAGATTTAAAAATGTTGCCTCAGTCAGGGATTGAACCAAGATCTCCAACATAGCAAGCGATGCACATATATCTCAAAATCATCGTGCGACCCTGAGATGTTGGATTGACAAAAAGATTGTTTGAATCTTGAAACATAGATATTAGATACCCACCTAAGTAACTATAAGTATAAGAGTATAAAAGGTAGCTTTTTGTTTATTATCTAAAGATCCAACACTAAGTAAGATGATAATAAATTAATTAGGATACCAGTACTTGATTTTCTTCTTTCTACTACTATTACTAATACTACTATGTTCTCCTACTGCTAGGATAACACATGGAGTCTTCAAGTGGCTTAGATTTCTATGAATCTTGAAAAACATCATCAGCATCAATCAATGAGGTCTGGAGGTAAAGTAAAGCTATTGCCCACTACCTGGTCTGTGGTTCAAATCCAAGCATAAACAAGATTTTTACACTTTGACTTGGATGTGTGGGTGGAAGTCCGAACAGAGATGAACGCTTTTGGGAGGTCGGGTCTTTGATCTGACCCTCTGTGTTAAAATGGAAGCAGACCATGGAACATATTCTCAACAATTGTGAACTTGGACCCATTTGCACTGACTCAGACTTGAAAGCTTGCAACACGGAAGCTAAAAACTGGATCCAGCATTGGCGCGATCAGATATGATGATGATGATGTGTTAAAATAGCGGTTCTATTACTATTAACTTTGAAAAGGGGAAAAAACCAAATCCACCATGGGAACTCAATCCGGCAGAGCTGGAGAAAGTAAGGTGGCAGTCACAGTCATAGTTAACCTTTACCGCCACTCGTGGGTCAAAATGACCCGGACGTGTGTTTATTTAATCACTGTGTCTCTAAATGATAAATATCATCTTGAAACTCCATAGCTATATGCTTCCTTCTTTCACTTTATTAAATGGGCGTGATGTGTTTTCTTATGTTTTATAACTTTTGAGGGTTTTTTTTACGAGTGACAAATAAGGTGTTTTTAAGCGAGTGGCTGTAAAGGTTATAAAGAAAAGAAAATCAAATAAGGCTCATCGAATAATGCTCTAAACATCTATGACACACACACACACACAAACAGACGTATACACACACACATTAGTAAAGGGTATAAAAAAGACAAGTCGTACTGCGTAGGTTCTTTCTATCTTATGTATTTTTGAAATTACATATCATTTGGATTTTTTAACCTCCAAAATGTGCATATATATATATATATATAACTAGTTAGAAGTATCCCGTGCCAGAGTATGTAGAAATATGTGATGGTTCACTGTGTTACCAGTTGATAAAACATGACATTTTTAAAACTTGGAATGAACTGAAATTAGTGAGATATCTATAAGTATAAGATTACAAATGATTTACGACATGGTAAAATTGCAAAAGAAATGAAAGTGAAAGAAGCATATTTTCAAAACTTTCAATATGTAGTACGTGAAAGTTGAGACGTCAAATATCAAGTCAAGGAAATAGTAAAATACGAACATTCATGCACCTAGAGAAAGAAACGGAACAAATAGACTTGTGGGATATTTGTTTTTGAGAAGGTTTGATTAAAAAAGCAGATCAATCGTGCTTATACAACACTTCTCTGTAAATATTTCTATGATTGTCAAGACATATATGGCTTTACTTTTAAAAACTGTCATGCTTTTATAATGATTGTTTACGTAGAAAGTAAGTAGTTTCATACAAAACATTAGTATAGAGCTGAATCATTTGTAACATGCAACATGACAAAAATTTTCAACAAACTCTCTGTATATATTCAACATATTATACTCTCATATATATATTGCTTACAAGAAATGCATTTATTGGCAATCTTTGATATATATATATAAATTGTTAAACCCAGAAAGGAAAGTTATGGACGGACTAAGCACTTTACATATTATTGTTGACTTCTACATTGAAATTGATTTTAATGTGACGGACGGATTGCTAAATATTGTTAAAGAAATCACAGATATATGGATGCAGCAGTTTCAGTAACGGAAAATAGGCAGATACAAAAAATGGCATGGGAGTCAAATGAACAAGAATATATCAAGTCCTTAAGAATGAATGAAATTCATGAAATATAACACTTTTTTAGTAACAAATCACCCTATTTCAATGAGATGCAGTTATTATCATCATCGTCATCATCAATATTGCAACATTTGCAGTGATCAAGATTAGGCTGATGACAAGATAATAGACTGTAATAATATTATGACTGTTATGGGTATAATGGCTGAATAAACAAATAGAATAATATCATTTAAAAATAATTCTTTGGGTCATTTTCTATGGCAAATAACTGAAAACAAATTTCCAAGCAGAGAGGGTTGTTGATTTTATGAAAAATACCTGCTTGCAATAAAGGTGGTTTTTAATTTCATCCAAAATATATTTCTTTAAACTCCATTTGATGGCTTTTGAAAAGAGGACATTTCTATGTTATTAGTTTTTATGCAAGTCTTTTCAAGAATCTTTTCAATTGGCATTTTAAGTTGCTTGGCACATATAATTGTTTTGTTCAATACATACTCAAAAATAATGAAAGTAAAACCAAACACAATATTTCTTATCATATATTATCTTCCCTTTGGTTATATGAAACATGAAACCCCATTTGTATTTACAAGAAATAGGTTTCCCTGATGAAGAGACTTGGGAACCAGTGCTCTCTACAAAATAAATTTTCAAATAGTCGTTGAGATCAGCAGTCAACTCTCTCAGAGCATCAATAAGCAGTTACGGTTAGGTTGAACATAAAGTGAATGATTTGTTTTGCAACAATTTTGCTGAGGAAGTAACAATAAAAGGATTTGAAAAATATCTATGCTAGAAAAAAAACGATGAATGAACCACTATTCTGGAAGCATTTCAATAAAGCCACCTAAAAATCTGGAATAAAAAAGTTTCCTTAAAATAGGACATAAATACTACGATGAGTCATCATAACCAACGTATTGCTCTTACACACCAATCGAAAGTAACGAAACAGCAAGGTCAAAATGATTTTAGACTTGGTATGGAAAAAATCAAGCTGGATACTGATATTAGATCAATGACGGTCCTTAGTAAAGGATAGTTTAAATGTTTGCCCCTCAATGAATACATCCCTACTTTATTTGTACAAAGATATCAAATTTGGAGCTACAGCAATAGTAATCAATTAACACCAGAGTAATCCATAGTGAAAATCTCCTTTTCCATTATTTACTTTTATTTCAAATCTAAAGCTACTAATAATATGGTTATTCAAGGAATAAATGAGTTCTTAATCATGATTTTATCGATTGAATTTATAACATACAGATTTAACTTTGAGATTTTGTGGGTAGGCAAGTATATCATTTTGTGAGAAATAAGTGGATAATTTAGTTCTGTGAAAGGAAAATTATTTTGTTTCAATAGCTAATAGAATAAAAGTTGAATTTTAACTCTTTAAATGATATATTTCATTAAAAAGTTGAAGCTTGACTCTATAGTTACAAAGAGCAATTTTCTCTTAACGAAAAGCTTGACTGAGAAATCAAGAGGAAGATGGCAGTTTCACTCGATTTTAAGCAACCATTGTTGCGGGTATTTTAGGGATGGTTGCTGAAGAAACTCGACGAAGTGGGGTTGTCCTTTCCCAAACTGGCTTGTACTGCTTGTGTCCTTGATTGTCCACTTCAACATAGGTATATTTAGAAGCACCAGTGTCAAGAATTGCAGCCTCACATATGTGTGACTCTTTCTTGGTAAACTCTGTACGGTACATAGTTGCGTCATCAAAGGGTGCTCCACTTGCTAAAGTAGAGGCTTGAGGTTTCATGCTTTTGGGTGGCAGCATAGAATGAGTGATGTAGTGAGCCTTGTAGGTGGGACATCCATCAAATGGAAGATTACTTGGAACCCAGCCTTCCTTTGGTTTGGGCATTTCCCTATTGATGCCCCACTTCTTGAAATCACTTTTGTAATTGGTCATTCCTTCAAAAGCTCCAGGGTTCATTACTCTGCCCTCACCTGGTTTCACCATAGCAACTCTCTGCATTGGATGTGCCTTGAAGTTGATGCGATTTGTGGTTTTCAGATCAATTTCTCCCTCTGGCTTCACATAGGCATCAGGTTGGTGAACATGTGGTCTTTCACCATTCCACTTTCTGTAGTCATTTTTGAAAGTGGTCAGATCATCAAGAGGAGCACCTGATTGGAATGCCTCTGAATTTGGTTTGCAAGATTCTGTTTTCTGCCCGTGTTTCTTTGTGAAATCCCGATGAAAGGTTGTCATGCCGTCAAATGGAACATTGGGAGTTTTGTAACATTCCTTTTCTTTTGGCTCTCTTCGCTCAAGCTGGTGTCGAATATAATCATCTCTATAGCCAGTGTTGCCATCAAAAGCAGCACCAGACATATGAGTAGCTTCATTGGGTCTTAGACTTTGACGCGGTGGCTCATTGTACTTGCGGAAGTCACTTGTAAAGGTGCTCTGTCCTTCAAATGGCTGGGATGGTGGGATCCAACAATCAGGAGCTTTTGCGTGCATCTTCTCAAGGGGCCATTTCTTGTAATCAACTGATGAAAATAGAAAAATGTTCTTTAACTTGTGATAAAATCTACATTCATTCAAACTCTACAACATAAACAGAAGTATTATTACTTCAAGTATCCTATAAATACGATGGACAAGACAGTAGGTGATTTGTGTAGAAACTGTAGAGATGTCTGGAAAAAAAATAAAAAGAGATACACATACCATGACAAATTTGTATGAGATATGATTTATTTAATATTATGATAGACTTTTCTTGGGTAAGAAATGAAAGATTAAAGGCTTACGTTTATAAGTTGGCTCTCCTTCAAATTTTGTTGCAATATGACGCTGTCCATTGTGTTTGATTAGCTGTGCTGGTGGAGCATGCTTGGCTAAAGAAGAGAAAAGACAAAAAGGTAGAAGACGATGCCTGGAATCAAATAATCATTCACAGTTTAGTAATGAATAAGGCCATTTGTTACAGCCTTTAAGTGAAAAGAGCAGCAGGGAAAATATCTTTTTACAATAATTGGGAATCATGGTGAAACAGTATTGCCAAATTTTAGTATTATCCATCAAGTTTGTCATAAAATATCTTGTTATATTATTGAAATCAATCAAAAACTAAAAGCTACAAAAAGTATACGAAATTAGCTATTTGATGAATCAATTATCCATTTCTATATGTCTCTTTTTGCTTGCATTATTATTTTGCTTTCATCAACTACTGTACAACCATTATCTCTCTATTTTGCAGATAGACACACACAATCACACACAAATTTAGAAAACTCCCCAAAACAAAAGCAAGCACTCAAAAACCAAAAGCTTGTTTGCCTTCAGTTGACCCAAAAGAAAATATTAAGAAAGGAAATGGAAGGAAAATAAAAGATCACATACCAATGTAATCCTTATTGTAAGAAGTCAGACCATCCATTTCTCCAGTTGGTTTCTTGTATGGGTCAGAAGGATGGACGTAAGGCTTATCCATTGGATGCTTGATGTAATCAGTTCTATCAAAATGAATAAGAAAGAAATTTCATTCAGTGACTGATGTAGATGTACACGGGTTTCTAAGGGCTAAATAAAAGAAGCCACTAAACTATTAGGAGAAAAGATATGAACCTTCTTCCAACCCTTTGATCAAACCTGAGGTCACTTGATTAGCTTTAGAATTCAAACGGTAAGAAGTTGGCTGAATTAAGTTACAGTTCAAATCTCCATACCGGTAATTAAAAGTTTATTTAAGTATCACACTTCAGACATGAGAGTTTTTAGCACCTTCTTTTACTTTCTACTGTGTTGAGATGCAAAGCCTTTCTACGTATATGCAAAAGAACACAATTCAGCATAACTACTGTGATATATGAACTTATGAATAATTATGATAAAATGACATCAAACCTTTGAAGATTATGTCCGTTAACAAGAAAAATCTATGTTATATAAATCATAATCATTAAACAATAGCGACTGTGACTGAGGATAGATGAAGTTATACTACTGCTACTGTTCCTTTCTAACTCTGAGGTACTGGTTGCCTAGTGGTCAGCGTATCCGCCTGGTGATCAAAAGGTCTTAGGTTTGAATTCAAAGAGTGAGTCCTTAGGAAAGACTTTTCTACAGTGGGAATCAACCTATGACTGCCTTGGTAGCTCTGCCATACCAGTAATGTAAATCATAGCACTCTTATTGAATGAGCTATCCATTACTTCCATTAAAAGTTTCTGGTTTTTATCTAAAATCACCATATTATGGTATAAAACGGCTTACCTGAAAGTTGTTTTATCTGAGAGAGGATCTTCACTACGTAAAGCACTAACATCAGGTTTACAACTCTCTCTTGGTTGAAAGGGGTGCTTTTTGTAGGATGTGTTGTATGATGTAATCATACAAGGTCCCATATCTGCACCGGGACGCCATGGTCGATGAGGGCAGTGATGACGACTGTGGATGAGGGTATTATAAGTATAAGTAGGTTGGATAGAAAAAAATAATTGGAAAGCAATAAATTTACCATTGAACTATACGGATAACTCTTCCCCTATGTATCCCAGAAATGTGATGGAACTCTATCAATAATTTCATTTGATCATTAGCATTCTGCTTTGAGATGCTTGATTGTTGCACCCTTGATATTGGATTGTTATGGTCAAGTTTACCAATTAGGTTAAAAATAATATATTAAACTAACTCTGTATGAAAAGTATTTGAAAACACCGCAATATATTTGAATATATTGGCTTCCAAAGATAGCCTTGTTATTATTGTGCTTTGATTGCTTCCATCGTTGCCTTTGATATTTGTTGCATGCTTTTTATGTAACTACCGCTTCATTATTGTTCAACTAGCCTAATGATGATATTGATGATTTTTAGAAAGCTTATACAAAGTCAGCATGCGTTACCATAGAATAAATTAGTTTCAACTTTCAAAGTGCCATTTTAAAGTTATTGCATCCAAAAGTTTGTTTTACTTCACCTGGTAGGCTGATAGGGCTTTTACTTTTTTTCTCCCTTAACTGAATCTGTCCGCTAAGCCGACTGCATCGGCGCAGTGATTGTGAAAATTTGAGCGTAAGCCGATGTCATCGGCGCGCGATATGTTGTTTCGTAAATTCAAAATTCTACATTTATAAGATCCATGGAAATTGAATTACACTTTTTCATGCGATAAAGGGAAGTCTACCCGTTCCATTCAATATTCGAAAGATTGTATATGTGCGCC
>JAUEKX010124829.1:0-11895 GCA_031834005.1 Dendronotus venustus
GGTTTCGGAAAGTGTTCCTCAAGAACTGCGGTCCCTCCAGACCACACCTATTCCTGCTTGATAGCCACTCCAGCCATGAATTAGGGAATTTGACAGGGATGTCCGAAATTGGGCCAAGGCTGTCCGAAATTGGGTCAAGCAAGTTAGTGTTTTAAAACGACTGTGGAAAATTAAATATTAATCGGAAGACATTTGTTATTCTATTTATCCTATCTAGATATATTGAAAAAGTTGTTTCCTAATCTATTCCGCATGTGCGGTTGTTTTTAAATGCGACACAGTCAATCAAACTCAAACATGTCGAAATCCGTCCGAAATTGGGGCAGTTTACCCTAGCATAATAATAATAATAATAACCTTCAGTTCACCACCAATTAAGATCAAAATTAAGATACGATCAACTTTATTGGTCCTCAAGAGGAAATTATTAATCTATCTCTCCTGTAAACTGTAAAGTAGCCCTAGCCCAATTCGGACTTAAACGTTTATCGCTCGCTACTATTACTACTGGCCTCCGATTAGGTTCTATTAGCCATGTCTTCGTTAATTTGTATGATGGTGGTGGTGATCATGAGGAGGTGGGAGGAGGAGATGGAGATGATGATGATGATGACGACGACGACGACGACGACGATGATGATAATACATGGTCATAACTGTTATAATACGGCCAACATAGACATCAAGCACCAATATATGTGGGAGGGGCTGGTTGGTTGAGTGACAAAATAGCACGAAACGAGCAGTCACAAACACGTCATATCTAGGCCGGCCACGCCCAAATAAACGTAGTAGGGTTATCACAACTCGGATGACCTGACCACAAATGACCTGACCTAGATAGAGTCAACACACTTGAACCAACACCAATCGTCATCACGAACGAAAGGGACACGGTCGAGAATGTCTCCTTTCATCTTGTCTATATCTAATCTATGTGTGACGAGTCTGTATCTAAAACGTTTCGCTTTGTCACATCTATACACATACGAGTGTTGTCGATAAAGCTGTATAAATCGGGATATCGTTCGTTATCTTGCTCATTTAGTGACGCGTTGATCGTTGCTAACTGCCGAGTCAAGGTTGCTACCCAGGCTGAGAAACTGGGCAACAAAAACTAGTTGTGTTGTTTCGTCACATGACTATTCGACTTCCGCATTCGGCAAAGATGGCGGACGTACATGAAAACCACTCGGACACAAGAAATAGTGTTGATTTAGACGATCCCGACTTTGAAAATGTTCGAAATTCAATACAATATAGATATGGAATGTATTTCGTATTCTGTACGATTCTCTTTTTTCAGTTCATAAATTGGGTGTTAAAATCCCAAGGCCCCCCGAAAAAACTCAAACACGATGAATGGAAATGGAGGAATCTGTATGTTTCTTGGATTCATGCATGTCTCTGCTCTGTTTGGACTTTATCCAGGTTGGTTGAAGATTATGTAGAAGATTTAACCTTTATTTGTGTAAGTTATTCATTCAGATTTCTATCCAGGTAAGGTTGAAAATCATGTTGATTGAACTATTGTCAGGTTTCCATTCAAACTGTAGGCAGTAAATTGCATCATAAAATGTTATTGTGAGTAGGTCCAGTTTATACAGTAGGTAGGGCCTATAGGTTCTGTTTCTAAATTTAAAAGTCTTCATGAGAGAGGGGCATTGCTGACAAGGATGTTCCTCTTTGGCCCCCAACTTTCCAAACTGGAAATAAGACTGGGGATTACTACACTCCTAGTTATTTTTTACTGCAACGATCTGCCATGCTTAGTCAGTAATTTGTAATTGGTCAGTGAGTAATTGGAATAGCTGTAATATTCGCCACTCGGTTGCGCATAAAAAATATTATTCGCATCCCCCTGGTCGTTCTCCAGACCCTAAAATCCTAAGACCCTAACCCGAAAACCCAAAGACCCTAACGATGAAACCCTAAGACCCACCCTAACGAGAGAAACAGTTCAAGAGTTATTCCCCTAACAGGATACCGATAGTCACTTCCAGTTGGAATTCACACGTATTGTCAGGGTTTACGGTTTAGGTAAGAAAGTCGAAAGTGATTGATAGTATGCACCGATTCAAACGATTCGAACATTTGTTATTACTGACAATTATACAGCTATTTGACTACCTAATTATTTGTTAAGTGTGTTGTGTAAATAATGTTGTGATAGCTGGTCAATATGAATTTTATAGGCTGGAATTTAACTTCCTATGAATCTTTTTAAAATTTATATTGCTCATAGGTGATATATTTTACGCACAACAAAACTTTTCTCTGAAAATTGTTGACGTAGGGCCTATTACAAAATCTATTTTTAATAACAAAGATTCAAGCAGATTGTAATGCGATATTTGTTTATAATACACTTTAAAAAAAGGGATGGATGTTGATTCTAATACTCGTTAAAATGTTGTTTGTGGTTTAGAGATATTATTGACTCTTTCTTTTATTACTTTTCCTCAGCCTTATCTTCTACCCAGAGATCTGGCAAAATATACACAATTTGCTAACACACATCAATCTGTTCACCTACTACAACGTCTGCTTTTCCTTGGGTGAGTATGCACAGGATAGGCTTCATATCTGTATACTATACTATATAACAACTTAAATGTATAACTCAGTGCTGATAATCAACTGCAACACAACTGTTCCATCAATGCATGTCATCGGTGCGGGACTGTTGATGCATCACCTGCGTCATCAACTTCAATAATTTTTCCGCTTTAGATTGCCACAATACATGTGTCAACCGGCCATTTCACGATGCTCAAATCTTACCGGTATTCGAATATCTCTGATTTCAGAATTTTTTTTACTATCCAAGTAGGCTGAAAAGCCATTAGTTTTTGTTTCCACATTACTATTTTCATTAGGATTTGAAATGTTTCAGATTATTTTTAGATATATGGGCTATTTGGTCCCCTGTCACTTGATTGATAATAAGAATAGCAGCTGAATAGATTTTGTCACATCAGACAGTGACACATGTTCTTTTTACTCTCATTAGGTAGGGTACCAGTACCTGCTTTCATTATGAAACACATTTTTCGAAATTTAGAAATTGACTGAAT
The DNA here is from genome assembly GCA_031834005.1 of Dendronotus venustus. Lineage (NCBI taxonomy): Eukaryota > Metazoa > Mollusca > Gastropoda > Nudibranchia > Dendronotidae > Dendronotus > Dendronotus venustus. Next base: position 3,078 of record JAUEKX010124829.1, read on the forward strand.
TTGAATCTTTCTTTTCTTTTCTTTTTTCCAGGTTATTTTTTCTACGACTTCCTGGATTTGATCGTCAACAACAAAGCTTTTGCGAATTGGGAAGTTTCTCTTCATCATTGTGCTGTGAGTTGATTTTAATTTTGGTTCTTTTTTCTACCTTGATTGAAGATTAACTAATGGATTCTGTCTTTTTTCCTCGCTCTGTATGTAAGATAAGAGGCTACCTTTCAGAACTCAAAAAGACTTTTATGAATAATGAACCAACATGCTGATTCATGCTGACAATTTTTTCTCACAAATAGAGGTATGCTAGTGTGATTACATTAATGTAGACTATATCGCTTTATATACACTAGGATTTCCAGATTGTATCAATAAATAGGAATTTACATGACCTAATGCATTGTAGATGTAAATTTGACTGACATTCCGACAATAATTGTGATCTTGGAAAAGTTTTACTTTCTTTCTTGATCAATTTACCTTTTGTATCTTTTGGTGTAAGTTTTAAGCATCATAAACAATCTTCCGCCACTGATTTCTATCCAATATCCCATAATTCAGTATAAATGTAAATTTGACTGACATGACGACAATAATTGTGATCTTGGTAATGTTTTACATCTCTTAATTCAGTGTAAAGGTAACCAGTAAGTTATTTTACCAAACTATGTTAAGATATGTACTATTTGATGCCGTTTTTTCTTTTGCTAATATTGACTGATATATCCCTTACAAGGATATTGTTTTTCTGCCATTGTATTACTAGCACACCGAGCGCTAACGTGGAGATGCGCTATATACATGCTATCCACTATTATTATTCTTAGTTATTAAACGTCCATTATTTGTCCCACCAGGTGGCCGGTATGTTCTACTACAACGTCCACATCAAGTCTAACATTGGATTTAACCTGCTTGCGCTGTGCGTGGAAGTCAATTCGGTCTTTTTGCATTGGAGGAAATTGCTTCAGATGGTGGGTACGCCCTACAGCGACCGCAGGTACACCATCGTCAAGCATCTCAACCTGTGGTGTTTTGTGATATTTCGCTTCGGACCCCTTATCGCCATCACCACCTCCATTTTCTTCTGGCGTCTCAAGGTATCGCAAGCCTACTACGTATGCCTCACTATCTCCATGGTTTTCATGGACGTCCTAAATACCATTTTATTCAAGCGGCTTTTCTTCAGCGATATTCTTCGTTCATCGGACGGTACCCCCAGTACAATCATGCAGACACTGAAGCGAGACTACAACGTCATCTTTTCAAATCCTGGCAACGATAGGGATGTAGCTATGAATAATAATGTCGCCAAAATGGTGGATGAAAAAAAGAAAGAATGACTAGTTGCCATTGACTGAGACTGTTTGAGAAACTTTTTTTTTCTACCGTTGGAAGGAATAAATATGTATGACGGGCAAATTGATCTATTTTCTGTATAGAGTTTATTTTCGACATTATCTCTTAACAAGGTAATTAAGAATATACTGTAAGTAAGAGAAGAAATTCTGTTCTTAGGATTGGTTATTTCTCTATGAACTTTAGTTCATATTATTATTATCTGAAACAAGTTTTCCATGTCAATTAATACTATTTTCATACATCAGGTTTACAGTATCATCATCATCTATAATTAATGTTATACCACTGATTTTAATAAGACAGCATTATCTAACGCACATTAAAGAGGTATCTGTTCGTTTTCTGTTCAGTTGAAAATTCACGATTGTGCGTTTTTAACTGGATAGCGTATGATTGGCTCACACCAAGACAAAGGAAAAGATATCTCGGCATGGTCGTGTCATCATGTTCCCCCACCACCCCTCCGTCTCATTCGAAATGAACAAACAATGTTAATATTAATAATATACTTTGTGTTGAATGGTTATGAAATATTCTCAAAAGCTTTTTGTGCACAAATCAATCCAGCTACATGACTTTTATAATTATACACTTAATAATATATTATAATGAACTCATACTCGTTCTACGGATGCTTTGGGCTTGTCTTTAGTAAGTGTTGTCGGTTACCTATCTTGCAAGTGCCATAACTGCATAGTTTAGGTCCAGGAGTTTTTGAATTCACTTGCTTCAAAATGCTGAGTTTGCGAATCCATCGCACAAGAAATTGTGGCCAAGGCTCAGAAATTAAACATGTGAAGGATGATTAATCAGTACCTCGTGGGAAAGGATGGGAAAATTATTTTTGGGTCAGAGGATGCGGAACAAACTTTCATGTGTTTTGTTTTGTCTTTTTTTTACCAATCGATTGATTCATTGTTTTGTTGTTGTTGATCTTTTTGATGTAACATCTTTCAGCTTTATCTTGGTTAATGATACAATTATTGTTGTTAAGTACATGTGTGAAAATCATTTTACAATACTTTCTCTGCTACTTTTTTCTTTTCCCTTTTAAAAAAACAAACTGATTTTTCAAGCTTTTGAGATCTTTTTATTTATATATGATAATATAAATTCATGATTGAATGCTCAACCATATAATATATGTTTTAAGACTTGTTTTTGTTACTTTTATTTATTCACCTTTATTGTTTTCTCTTTCTTTTAGTTTTAATCTCTAACATAAATGTGTTAGTGTTAGGATGATCAAAATCATTATTAAATCATTTAATCTTGTTTTTTCTGTATTTGATATCTCTTTTTTAAAGTAGTTAAAAGTGAGCGTAATACAAATGTCGTGATAGTTTGTCTGTGTTAATTTTTCATGGTTTAGAATGAAGCTTTATCGAAGAATCCGACCAGTTATCTTCTATTAATTGTTTTGTTATTTTCCAACCAGTTTATTCTGCTGAATATATATTGTTATTTAACAACCTCAACATTTCAACTTCCTTTTTTTCTTGTCACCTTTACATGATACACTCTCAACAATTATTTGGACACATTTAACTCCTTACTTTGTTGTTTTTGTAAATTGATTAATTGCTTTGTTTTGAGAAACAAGTTTTTCTTTTTCTCTATCCAAAGAATTAATAATTAATAATTCTGTGACATGCCAATCATTTGTTGATTTCTGATTTACGTACCTCCTAGCACAAAACCAAAAGCAGCTCGTGCTCTCAAACCGACAAAGCAGAGAAAAGCTTTACTCTCTTCTCTATCCTCATTCATTGAAATGGGTTAGGTTATAGTCCTTACCATGATATATAATAAAGTGATACCGTCCTGGTTTACGTTTAGTAACAGTAACATCATCACTGTAGTAATGACATCATCACAGTACGTACAGGGTTCTTTGAAAACACTGGGGCGGTCAGTCATCTTGTCTTGAATGTCTTTTCGTCTTGATAATTGGCAAAACAGTCGGATGTAGACTGTATCAATGCCAATGTATGGTAACCCACATCAGCTATGGTAAAGCTTCCTGTATACTAGTACTAGTTTCCTCTTCTTGGACTCGGGAAGTTCTGGATACTCGTCGGACACCGTACACCGCCGCGCTAACTAGCCGGCTGGAGTCTCGTTCGTTATCGGAATTAACCAGTGTAAGATTCTAAGTCACTCACTTCCATTATGTGTGATCGAACATGTTTTAAAAGTTCTAGAAAATGGATGGAGAGTTCAGGGTAAATACGTCGTTTGTATGCGATTGATAATGTGTGGATTTCTAGGATTTCTAAAAGACATTTTTTTCTCTTTTCTACAAGCTTTATTCAGAGCTAACTTTATAATTTGTAGGTCTGTCTATAATATAGAACTTTCATTTGTACTGTTCTTTATACTTTCCATATTTTTGAAGAAAAAAAACTTTTACTCAATATCAAAACGGACTCAGTCAATGGAAACCGAAAGCGGTATGACCCGACAGTCGTATGGCGAAATTCCGTGGTGTCAGATGATTTTATCTCATCTCTCATCACTCCCAAAGTACTGCAAACTATTATTATTATGATCTCTGTTCCACATACATCATCCATCATAGTTTGTGTGCGTTGGAGATTTGAGGAGTAGTGTAGTGTAATATGTTTGCAATACATTGTATAAATACCGACACAGCATGATTGCTGGTGTTGATTATTACATTAGCTAGCTTTCATCAATGGACACCTGTATGGAATAATCATACGAGTGTGTGTTTAGTATGTATGTGTGTGTGTGTGAACGTATCGATAGATGTGTGAATGTATTGATAGATAAGTGACTCAAAGACTTGGTATGTGTGTGTGTGTGAATGTATCGATAGATGTGTGAACGTATCGATAGATGTGTGAACGTATCAATAGATGTGTGAACGTATCGATAGATAAGTGACCCAAAGACTTGGTGTGATGTTTGTGTGTGTGTGAGAAAGAGGAGGGAGAGAGACTTTATCATTTAGTACCTAGTGTAGGTAAGAGATTGAAAGATGTTAATGCCGTGAGATCTGTGTTATCATAAATGTATGCACGTTGCTTTCTATGGTATCATCGTGTTTGTGTGTACACTGATTTATTATATCAGTAACATTCTGATGATATAATCTTATTGTACGTAATGTTTTTATTTCCAATGGGATGCTTCTCCCTGAGTTGTTTGTATCTAAAATGTATACGATAATAATTTGTATTCTAGTTCTATTCAGGCTCTCTATTAGGTCCTAAACAATGTTTTATAGCTTTGTGCTTGGCCAAAGTTGATGTTACTGTTACGCTGATTTTAGCTTTGCTTTTTAAAGTTTGTAGATATTCATATATATGTAATATGAAAATGTACTGTACAGTGTGCGTGTAAGATTTATCATCGTTGTTTTAGCAATGTATTGTTTTTATGATTACAAATTCGGAGAAAAATTTGGGCATGTGTTGTTTTGGCTTGCCAACTTCTCATCCAGTTAATGCGCAATTTCACAAATACAGAAAGGTGTAGACTTTATCTTACTCAATTGTCTCGTAATTAATCAATTAATCAATCCATTCACTGATTACATCACTATAAACGCTGACTTAAAATGCCATAGAGACTGACTCAGAATGATTGTAACTGTAGTCAACACATTATGATAGGGAAAATACGACCGAAACTTCTCAAATGTGATTCCCTTTGGATAAGGTGTGTATTGTAGTAGTAGGCACCCAATAAACATAGGGCAGACCTGTAAATCTTCAGTCAATCTCAATTTAAGGAACAGCTTGAATTTTTTTTTGTAGTATTGATTGGAAGTCAATAGTATAACAATTAAAAATCCCATACCTGAAGTGTGGACAATTTTCAGACAATTTTGGAATGGGTCATTTACAGTCCTGATAGAGAATAAATAAATAATTAAATATTTTCACCACTCACTGGACAGGCAGACAACACAGGTAATAATCATTCGTGTAAAATATGATCTGATATTGATATTTTGTGTATTGGCAGGCGTGGTTTGTTTGTGTCATATTAATAATTGTTTTTATTTTTTTATTTTTTGGTTCGCTTTTCTGGTTTAAGGATACTTAAAATGTTTTTTGTTTTTTTTGTAATCATTACAACTGTCTTTATAACTTTTTACATACAATGAATGTTTTGATGCATGCTCTTCTTAAGTGTAACTCAGAAATATGACTCTTGATATGATTCATCATGTATAAGGAGACTATTCCGATGATTGTGGAATTTAAGGAAAGTCTGTTAAAAAACTGTATTTTTATGCCTTTATATACATCCACTGGTACCTTATGACAATAAGTGTTTTTATAGCTGTCTGTGACTGCTGTGAGCTTTTTTACTAGACTGCATGTCTTATATATAGAAATTCTATGAGAAAACTGCCTGAAATTAATTTTGTCAATTTCTTTTGAAAATTGAGTCGATCAAGTGTACTTGATATTTTGGTTCTATTGTTTATATACTGTATCTGCGATAAAGATCAAAATTATCTGTTGAAGCTAAAGCCATAAACTTGTTTCAGCTATCTTTGTAGCTATACATAAGGCACGGATGCCTGTAGTTGTTAAAACAGGTCAGGCTTTTATTAGGCTTGTCTCGTACTCGTATATTTAAATGACCTTTATTCCGACACTAACAAGCAGCAGAAGCCACCAAAGGAATATCTATGTTTCATCATCATGGAAACAACCAGACCAAACCAAACCAAAACAAAGCCATGATTGTTTGTTATCGGTATATTACGATGATGAATGTTCAATGTCGTATTGTAAATGTAAGTCAGCCATTATACAGTGTTGTTAAGTTGTTTTATGTTTTTTGAGATGGGCTAAAGTGTTTATTTTTTGGATACATATATTATTAAATAAATTATACATACATGATATAGATATAAATTTAAAATCAACTTTACATTACATTACTGTGTGCCATCTAACAAGCTGTTTTGGGTAAGTTAGAAACTGTTAATTAATTTGTTGGCATGTTTCACATTTCATTTTTTTTTCTCTATACTGTACTGTACAATCTGCTTTGGGCAATAGACAACTTCCAATAATTGTTCTTTGAATCTTTTACTACTACTGTACTATTACTAATTCCAGTTTGCCTTTGAAACAAAAATCTAATCTAATCTAATCTTGAAATGAAAATGCTCATCATTACTCCCAATTGTTTATCATGGGATCTTCATTCAATTTCAACATATTGCCTTGAAGAACTTATAGTGAATAGGATAATCTAAAATGATGCAGAATAATGAATAATGAATCGAGTGTGTATTGAATTCCTATCTATCGTGTAATTTGGTATGTACGTATGTGTACGTGTGTTTGAATGTTTGGTTGGCTCTCTTTTGCCTTGTTTGATTGATGGAACAGTTTTATGATTTTAATTTTAATGATAAAGAATGGTGTATATTATACCTTATCCTTATCCAATGATTTCCATATAATAATGCATAAACTGATGGCGTAGGAAATGCTTGTCCTTTTTTTCCCTGCAGTTTTGAAGCATCACATTTCATTAAACGTGTGTTGCGCTGAGAGTAGTCATATGTTCGATACAAAATACAACAAAATAGGATATAATTATAATGATACTAGAATTAGCATAATGTGATGTTTTCCCCCTATTGTATTTTTCTGGTCTGTTTGTTCCAGCTCTAAACCTGTAGTGTTTTGAGCATTGGGAATCTTTTCTTTTTTTTCAATTTTCACATTGGGCAGCATTTGTCAAGCCTTGGGGACCTAAATAATAATTTCTTTGTTCTTGCTATCCATTCCAATGTTTGTTTGTTTTTTGGTTTTTTTCATCTTTCTTTTTTGTTGTTTTTTCATTGATTACATACAACTGATACTACTACTGATCAAATCTATACTAATTATTTGATCCTTTTTTTTTATTCTTTTGAAAATATCTATGACAAACTAAGAATTTTGAGTTCTCTCTCGAATTCTTTTTTTTCACTGTTTTAAAACTTTCAGTATTTTAGTAAGCATATCTATATTATTTAAGTTTGAACAAAATTTGTTTAACCTAATTATTACTTTTGCTACTTATCTAGTATGCATTCGGGGAATCTCTTTGATCACATACTAAAACAAACTCTATGATTTTCTATAATATATTATTGAATGCTTCTTCTTTGCTATAAAATTCCAAACTCATTTATTTATCGCTTCCAGCCAGGATCACCAATCGTTGTGTGATGACTGTGTATGGTGATGAGTTAATAGCTCTACTACTGACTTTGTTTCGTATCTTTTTAATTCTTCTCATTTTCATATATTATTATATATATATATATATGTATTATACAAATGAGAGTAACACCAAAAACAATAACTGTAATCTTTGTGCAGTTAGTTAGTTAACACCTGAGTAATATATGTCCATCAATTCTTTATATACATATAGCTCATAGTTCAAGTCTATACTTATACTTATAGATAGTCATAGTGTGCCATTAAAGATGAGGCACAGTGGGTCGATCATCTGTTTGCCTGCAGTAATTCTTAATCCGATAGGTTCCCACCCCACACACCCCAGCTTTCTTCATTGCCATAGGTTGTTATTGTTATTGTTGGATTTACAACTGCATTTACCATTTCGGACTGAGAATAGTCTAGAGCAGGCTGCTGCTAACCCTAACACTGTGGAAGAGTGGGGAGTAGTACAATGCAGTTCTCTTAAGATGACCTCACAGTTAGGTCCTCCCGCCCGGTTTGAATATTTAATCATCAAATTTCATCAATAATAATAATAAGTCCTGTCTGTTAAGATATAATTTTAAATCTTTGTTTGGTCCCTTTGGAGTTTATCTCAGACTGCACTGTGCGCCATTAGAAGAAGCTTGAGTCAAAACCAAGACCAGAATTATTTTATTATTATATTCATTATATTCGTACAAGTACAACCATTCTGTAAATGCTTCTTTACATTACAAGCTTTATTAGAATAAAATAAATGAGAGCATTTATATAGCACTTATCCACGGTCGTCACCATGCTGTAAGCGCTTCACAATACCACATTTATCATTTTAACCCTGGCGAAACATGTAACACATCAGACGAGACATGCTGCCTGTTACTGTTAGGCGCGTATACAATTTTCGGACAATGCCAACAAAACGCTCTCTCCACAATAATGAAAAAAAACCTTATTGTACATCTCAAGGACTAGTCTAAGACCAAGTATTTCTTACTTACTGTTTCCTACTTTTAGTTTTAGTCATTACTCTTGTAAAACTGCTACTGTAGTAACTGTACCAGGTAATTTAAAACTCAGCTCAATTAGAAATCGTCTAACCCAAGATTCTTAAGTAAAGTGCTTTTCATATCGCCTTGCCTTAGCATAATGAGACTACTACTACCACTACTACTACTACTACTACTACTACATACTACTACTACTACTACTACTACTACATGCAACTTTGTGTCTTTACTCTGTGT
>JAUEKX010125051.1:0-11892 GCA_031834005.1 Dendronotus venustus
CTCTTTGTTATTCTAACGTGTTTAAATCAAACTAAGTTTTTAAATTTGTTGTTCTAAGTGGCACACAGGAGCCACCGCACATTCATAGTTAATTTATTAACTTGGCATTTATTATATATTACTTTTCAAAAATATAGCTTGCTATAGTCAAACTAACACAAAAACGAATGTTAAAATCTACCTACTTAAGGTATAAGGTATCTTTAACCCGATTATGATACAATATTTTAGAAATAATTCGTACAAAATTCTATTAAAACAATCTATCACTATTTGCAGTTTTATCTTGCTTCAAGAAGTTTTTCATCGTTCAAAAATTACATTGAAGATTTAGACACGAGATTTCATCAGTGTTACTGCTATTATTACCAATAGATATTAAGTTTCAATGTCAATCAAAATTTGGAAAAATGATATGAAGCGATTCACAGGCCAACACTAATTTTCTGCTAGACTCAGCGACCATCTACATTACATAATTTTGGGCTGTTGATTTCAAAAATGTGATCTATTTTTTTTAAAAAACGTCAGGTTTTGTCTGCAGAAGTTTTGTCAAATTATTTATTTTTGGACGTTGATTTCTAAGACATAAAAAGTTGTGTGATTGAATTTGCCCTTGACATTTTAAAATGTATTTTGCTCTAAATTTAAATCATTATTTAAATCTTAAGTCATTGTACTGCAGTGCTCAGTCCATTTAAACTTCAGAATGTATGGTTTTGGACTATTTTGAAATTTATAGCCTATGGGGTCATCCATTTACTACGAACGATCGCATAAAATCACCCGAATTTCACACCTTGTTCACACACGTTCGCAGACAAACAACCCCCCCTCCCCATGCGAACGTTCAATTTTCAATCTGCCTGCCTGCCATAAAAATATCAAAGCGGAAAGCATTGTTAAAATCTTTTTGAAAAGTATATATCTTTGTCAGGATATGCTTTTTTATATAATTCAAAAAGGAATCTTTAATAGACCTGACATCCGAAAACTGATGCAGGATGTGAACTTTGTACTGTCCATGAATCCACTCCAGTCTGATGCGTGGCAGAGCTTTGTTGGAGTAGTACTGAACTTCCTCGGTAAACGGAGAGCCACTAACTTTGCAGAAATCCTACAAAACATGTTAGATGCGTATCAACGTCTTGGAGCTAACATGAGCATTAAATGCGCTTCTTTCATAACCATCTCGGCGGCTTCCCTGCTAACTGTGGTGATGTTAGCGATGAACAAGGTGAACGCTTTCACCAAGATATCAAGGAAGATGAGATGTTCGTATGATGGCAGACTATTGCTGGAGCATCAAACGCGACAAAACAGATGCAAACCATTCACGCCAATCAAGAAAAAGAAAATTTCTGTCAAAAAATTCCAGTTCATTTATGGAATGAACCCTGATATCCGCTAGAACTATTTCTTTCACTGAACCAAAAGACAACTATTGTTCTGATCTTGTGTTTATAAACAGTCATTATAATATTCTACCACTGATTTTAAGCCTTACAACCTCACTTTTTTTACCTTAAAATTTTCCGTAATTTCAGTTTTTCCTTAAAATTTGCCACTTTTTTGGAATTTATGGAGAAAACGAAATTTGAACAGTATAAAAACTTGACGTGATGGAGCAAAATGGTTGTTATTTTCAGAATCAGCATATGTCAAATAGCTAAAATCACCTCAAATAGAAATCAGTAGAGAAGAGACTTATTTTTGTTGACCTGTGTTATTTTTTGCATAGTAGAGTGGATGTTAATACGGTGGATGTTTTTTCTCCTTGTGAAATATGATAGGTCTGTGGCCATAGCCCTACTTACTCGTCTTTTTCCCGGCCATAAGTAACAGTGGTAGGTCATAAATGAAAAGTGCAGGCCATGAATGATGATAACGCACGCTTAAACAGCCTTAGTGTTTAGTATAACTTATTTAGAAAGCGTGAGAGGATTTGACATTGTTTTTGAGGGTATAAATAAGATTTAGTGGACCGCAAATGCATTCACCACTGGTTGGGTTTTGCAATACAACCTCTTCGATTCGATCGATTTTATAATGTACTGGTGCAATGAAGCTATAGCCAAAATAAAAACAAAAAGTGGCGAGTTGAAAAAGAGCTGACAGCTGAGCAGCTGAGATTGTAAATGCAAGGTTAATTTAAAATTCATTTCGCAAGAAAATTACTTATATGATCAATCTACACTTCTTTTGGTCAGATTATTGATTGTTCCTAAATCAAGTCATTCAAAATTAGAATTATAGATATATTTTGATTAATAGAGACAAAATCCTTTAAATAAAGTAGTGGTTTCAGTTAATAGAATTAGCAATAACAGTAGTAAATTCATTCTTTCGAATATAATTCACGATAAAAAATAGAGGTATAAAATGTAAAAGTAGCTTTACTAACTACGACCATCTGTATCAAGAAAACAATAACTAGATTGTTCAACTAGAGTACATTCTGTATTTGAAAACAAAGAATATATTAGCAACCTGTACCAAACCAAAATATTAAGTGACTAAAAGTAGACAAACTGATTATAAAATATTTGTTCAAGTTGTAATTCAAGCTCTCGTGATAAGAAAATACTTAAAAAATTCTTTGTGTTATTTGATACATTTGAAGTTAACTGTAGTTAACTTCAAATGTATATAAAATAAAATAAGGTAAGAAGAGGTTTGAAGGAGAGTTAGAATTTAATTATTTTAACCCTTTAAGGGTCATTGTCCGCTATACGTGACATCTGGGATAAAAAATGCCGTGTCTGCTTCTGGGAGTCGTAGCCTTTGACTACTTCAAAAGGAAGGTCGATGATTCGACATAGACCCAGATGAAAGAGAATTAAATTCCCTGTCGAATGGTTCCAAATACGTCCGATTTAGACAAACATAGCGATTTTTAGTGCAATTTGAAAATGGGACTTGCTGCTCAATTTTCAATCTCATCGAGGGAATTTTTTCAAAAGGGTCCGCACTTAAAGGGTTAAGGGTCTTTTCAAGAGTAACTACTTTTTTACTCTACTCCAGAGATGTTTTACGCATCTGGAGAGATAAAGAATTGTATTAAATATCTCTGTTTATCAACAATTTTGGTAACATCTCCAATAAGAAACATTAGATCTGATAAAAAACATTCCATCTCCTTTGATTGTATTATCAAATTTATTCATCCATTCATTTGCGAGCATGGGAGCTGGTGAACTGCCCATTTCTAAGCCATCTACCAGAGAAATCTGAATTATATGTTGTGAAAGGCGCTGTTGTAATTGGATGGAAGACATACTTAAAAGAGTCACGAAAAAGTATATACACGTATGGGTTTTGGGGATGCAGAGAGTTTGATACAGAAAAAAATGATCTCTCTAGAAAATGGACCGATAGTAAAATATAGTGTAAGAATTGCTTCCACAAATGTATCACTATCAATGACGATTAACCAATAGATAGCTATGTAGAACATACTGCTTTCTATCTTCACAATAACCTCCTCTCGTTTAATTTAATCTCACAATTTTGCACACAACATCCCAATCCAAAATATTCTGATGTCGAGGAAGTTGACTTGGTTGATAAAAGCAAGGTACCAAAGAAAAAAAGCAATGAAGGTAAAGAATCTGTTTTGAGTTTGTTCTTTCTTGAAACGGAGATTTACATTGAGGCCATTGAAAAAGACACAAGAAACATTATTAATGTGCCTTGTTTGTTTGATAGTTGAACCCTATAAAAATCCACTTGATAAAATTAATAGTTTTGTACACTTTTTTAGTTATTACTACTAACTTACTCGCACAAACGCCAGAAATAATGATCGAATGAATAAATGAATTTAGTATTTTACTATTAAAGAGTTTCGTTAAATTTACCTCTATTTTTGATGGGTTTTATGAAGATCATATTAAAAGTTGGGCTCAGAATCTGCATATATAATTTATTTTATCATCGGCATTATTTTAATTTATCAAATATAATAATGCAAATTAACTTTGATATTGTTAGATTCAGGCTTGTTTTTTGATGAAGTCATCGTTTTTTAGTGAAAATCGAATTACCCTAGCTAACTTTGTGCCTAAAATATTAATAACAAAGAGATATTAGAAAATATAAACATTTGGTATACCTTATAAAAGGACGAAAGAATCATGTTCATAAAACAATAGTTTATTACATTATTTTGAAGTGCCGAAATTGTGATGTAGAATTATGATGCGATAACATGAATTTTAATTCAGTTTAAGCGTTCTTTTTTCGAATATCGAAGGCTTCCATTAAACATAGTTGGAACAATTACTCTTTGATTTTATGGAAATAAGACGTCGTGACATTTTGTATAATTTTAAAATAACTATTAATATTTTGAACAAAAATTTCATGTTCATTCCATTAGCCTATTAATTGTAATTAGTAATTATAATTAAGTATTTTGACTTAGTAATGATTGTATATTCCCTTTGGTGTTCGATAACTAACCATACTCTATATGAATAGTTAATTAAAAACAATAAAGTCGTTATTCCTATTACTTTTTGTATATTCTTGTCGGAAAAAGGACAGATTAGAATCTGAATCAATTTTCAATACCTTGGTACAACCACAAAAGGCTTATAAGATGGATGCATTTTTCGAATTAGGTATTAATTTTTGTAATCGCTGTAATCTTTTGTTGAAATGGATTAATAAATTGTTAAAGTTCACATGATCATAGTGATCACTTTCATTTACAGTCAACTGATTTATTAAGCTCGGTTTCCACTAAAGGTTAACGTGTGTTAACGGAGATTAGAATTTTCGTGGTTTAGAAAATTAATGCAATTGGAAACATAAAATTAGCTAACCCAAATATTATAACTCCTAACTTTTTATAAACTAAACAATGGGTTAAGAAATTCTTGGATGCGAAACTTTTGGTATTCAAAACCACATTACTCATTATTTAAAATAAAAAGCTTAAAAAGGCGCTGGCATACTTGGTGTATACGTTTTTCAATTACGTCATTTCATCGTCTATTTGGAGAAAATGTTTGTGTCTTTGCAAGGAGTAGATGAAATAAATGAAAACCGGTAATATTTAATTAGACCCTATGTAAACAAAAAGAAATGATGGTATTAAAAACGTTCTCGCCCACGTTAGTGTTAACATTAACCCTCAGTTGAAACCGAAGTTGTAATAAATCAGTTGATTGTAAATAAAAGTAAACGTTAAAAAATTTGAATCCCTCAAATCTTCCTGATTCTTTTTTATTTATGAGCTTGTGAATAATGAAGAAAAATATTGTTAGAATTCCATGTCTAAGATTTGCAATGGTATGGAAGCAAAGGAAAGTTTATATTGCTTTGATCTTGTGAAAAACTGTAAACTTTCTCACAGTAAATGCTTTTACTATTCAAAGTCTCAAAAATACATTATTCCGACGGAAAGCAGTAAGAAGAGCTTTCACAAATCCTTGGCAACACATTTAATAACTCAACTTAACTCTGCATGATGTCGAAAACTTAATTATCTTCTTTGCTTAAAATACAACATTTTATATTATGAGCAACATGAATAAGATTATGTTAGTATACGTTTGCTGACACATTGAATGTTAAAGAAAACAAGTCTGAATAGTGAAGTATAGTACACCTTAACTTGATTACGGTTAAAACGGATTTCGTGTGGAAAGCTAAGACGTAATGGAACCTAGTACACCACACCCTGAAATATCTGCTGCGATTGATTTTGGGACAAGTAATTGTGCAGTGGCTTACTCATATACGTCTGATAAAGATAATGTAATTGTAATAAACAATTGGCATGATGGAGTTGAAACTCATGGCAAGATTCCTACTGCTATTTTATTTGATGAGAATCGACAATTTGTGGCGTTTGGTAATAAAGCTATCGAGAAATACAAAGAGGTCGCGTCCTATGGAGAGGCTCACGCATATTACTTCTTCCAAAACTTCAAAATGAAGCTTTATCAAAAAGTAATTTCTCCTTTTTTCATATTAAAATGCTTTTGCTTATTATTACTTTTCAATAATTCGAATAATCAAACGATCCAATTACATTTTACTTGTATTGCAATAATGAAAATAAAGTAACCTTAAAGGGGAACACAAGTCATATTTGAAAAAAAATTTAGTAATCTTAAAGCTATCTACAAAATGGTTTATTTCTCTTTAAACTTTTTTTGGTGCTGAAAACACACACTTGTATATCTCTCTTCAACATCGACTAATAAACATAATAGAACAGGATAAATTAAGCAAGTATATATTTTCTGGTTTATAGAATATCAATAAAGACATCGTGCTCGAAGATGCTGTTGGGAAAACAATGAAAGCATTAGATGTTTTTATATCGGCGATAAAATACCTACGGCAGTTTCTGCTGGAAGAATTAGTAATACGTGGTGGAAACCAAGAAGAATTACAAACCAATGTCATTTCTTGGGTCATTACTGTTCCTACCATTTGGAATAACGCTGCTAAACAGTTCATGAGACTAGCCGCTGAAAGTGTAAGTGCGCATCATACAATCATCTACTAAGTAATAATAATTTCAATAATCTATGATGACATACATTATGTAACAATGATAAAATATATTTAACCGCTTGTTTTTGCTTTTGACTGTTTTTTTGTTGTTTTTTTTCATGCTAAAAAGAAATTATCAAATAGTATAAATCACAAGTGTTTTCGGGGGAGAAGAGTTGGGTTACTTTGCCCAAGATTCTCAATCAATGTATTGTATCTCTTATTTAGACATTCAAAATGTTTGATAAAGATTAATCATTGCAATGTTATTGTATTTGATTAAATTTCTTTGAACATTTTTATGTATGCTTGTGAGATTTTTATTGACATTTTCGGTGTTCTCTTATTAAACCATGTTTGAAACAAGTATAGGTTCTTCAATAATTTCATCAATAAAATGAACAAATGTGTATTACCATTACTTGACATGACTATAGAATTTTTGGGAATAAAGATTTCAGTTCAAAATCTATTACCTTAATTGGATTAATTTTTGCTAGAACTTTCAATTTGGGATTATTCTCAGACGTGATTTTTGTGTGGTGTAGTTGGGTTAATTTCACCAGTTACGATTTTTTTTCGATCGCGTAAAATTAATGCAGACTGTAAAAAATATCAATATCGAATAAAGTGCATCAATCACTTTTTTTATAATTGGTAGGATAAAGTGTAATTTTGTAACAACGTAGACTATTGGCAAAATTGCGTTCGCGTAGTTTTATACAAGTGAAGAAATGTAAAATATCATTATTATTAATAGAATATTTCCTGTATTCACAATAAAATATGGTTATTCCTACAGTGAAAGCTTATGAAAAAAAATATATATATCTATGTATAATGTTAGTTTAAAAGTAAATAAAATAATTTTCGTAGAAATAAATATACTTCTTGATTCAATATAATCAAAATATGATAGAATATAGAACAATAAACCACAGTGAATGATAGACTAAATTATAGGATAAGAGTAATGGTGCTAATAGTCAATAACATTGTTGTAATAATTGAGCGTGGAAATTGGATAGCTTGAATATATGTTGATGAGATTAAAATAAAATAAATAAATAGAAGTGTAATCGAACAAATAAAAACTTAAAAATAATTCTTAAATAATGATATTCAGATAAAACACGAGCAATTGCTTTGTCAAAATAATATGCTGAACATTTAATTGAGAATTTATCGTATTCTCTTATAGTTTTGACATTACGCGGGAGTTCGTTGTAAGTTTTCCCTGCTTGAAAGGCGAAAGTCACTTCAGAGCATCTAGTTATGTCAATGTTTAGTTGGTTTTCAGTCTCTGAGCGTAGATTCCTACCACAAGGATTCATTTTATTGACCTTTAAGTATGAAGGCCATGATGCATCGTGAAGTGCAATTTCACCAATTTCACCAATGAGAGGGAGATTTTCTCCCTCACTGGTAACCACTTCAAATTGATCACGTCTTGTTTGCTTGTATGTCGACCGTAAACAAGAACTTTCACATCAATGATCCGTTCAATAGGCTGGCCATTGTTGAGTATCTCGACCATTGTGTTATTTAGGTTGTGTCTCTTTGACATCTGTGGAGTTGAGAAGAGAAGCGCCTTCGTCTTTTGAGAATTGAGACAGAGGTTCTTCTCTTCTGACCAGGTGTTCACCTCGTTAATTTCCTGTTGCATCTCGTAGATGGTCTGCGGGAGATTGAAAACTTTTGTGTGACGAAGCATGGACGTATCGTCCGCGTAGAGAAGATAGTTACTTCTTCCGTTCGAGATTGAGATTGTTCTGACGTACAAGTCGAAGAGTACAGGTCCTAGAATACTTCCTTGCGGTACACTAAAGTCAACTTTTCAGATGTTTTATCATCGATTTGGACAAACTGTTGACGGTTTGATAGGTAGTTTCGAACAAATACAGTAACTTCTTTGAGAATTCGATGGTAAGAAGTTCTCTCAAGATTGTTCTGTAACCTACTGTATCAAACGCTTTTGAGAAGTTAGCTAAGATGGCAAGGGTGACTTCTCCTTTCTTCATTGCATTTGCTATATCTTCCTTCAATTTGAGTAAGATTGTAGTGGTTAGGTGACCCTTCCTGAATCCCGATTGTGTCTTATCATATATCATTTCGTGCTCAATAATATCTGTCAATTGTTGAAGTATGACACGCTCAAATACTTTTGAGAGGATTGGAAAGATACTTATTGGTCGGTATTCAGATAAGGTTTGAGGATTTTTTACTTTTGGTACAGGACAGATGCGGCTGGTTTTCCATTCGAACGGTACTGTTGATGTTGTGATACAGTAGTTGATGATGTTGGTCAAGGGTGAAACTATGTACTCAGCTACGGGTTTGATGAATTTGGCTGGAATGTTGTCATAGCCTGTTGAGCAGTCCGATCTTAAGCTTTTGATTGCTTTCATTACATCATCGTATGTGACCTCTTGTAAATCGAAACTGTGTTGCTGTTCAGGTAGCGATTGGAGAAACTCTTCGGTGATAATTTCTGCTGCTTTCCCCGTTGTTCTTGTAGCGGTCTGGTTGAAGTAGTTGTTAATCTTGTATTGACCAACTTTCACTGTCGCTGGGTTAAGGGGAAGAATTTTGTTGATAACTTTCCAAGTTTCTGCGCAGCTTTTATTGGAGAGTAACTTTTCAGAAATGTTCTTTTGGTCATCTTGATTGATTTTTTTAACTGGTTTCTGATAGATGTCAGCTCTTCATGGTTATGGTTGCTAGGATCATTTCTGTAGTTGATTCTTGCTTTTTTGCGCATCCGTTGAAGGCTTGATATTTTCAGGTCCTTCATCCAAGGGGACGGTGGTCGGGTGATCTTGACTTTCCGGATTGGTGCGTGTTTCTGTATACAGTCGGTAATCATGCTGTTCAGGACACTGATTTTGTCAGCAACTGTGTCGAATGCATAGATAATGCTCAGCGGGAGAGTTTGAATATCACTGATGTAACTCTCAATGTTCAGTCCCCGCTCGTCTCTAACAAATTTGTATCTTGGTTCGAACTTCATCTTGGACGCTTTGAAGATACAGAAGGGAGCATCGTGATCAGAAATCTCATGACAGAAAACCAAGTCATGATCAAGAAGTTTGAGGTCATTACTCGAGATGATATGGTCAATAAGTGACTTTGACTTACTGGTGGGGAGAGTGCCATGTTGCGCAAGGCAGAATGAGTCAAGAATGTCTCTTACCTTTCGGCCTCGAGGGATTCTCTAGTTAGGTCGATATTGAAATCTCCTGTGATTATGATAGGTCCCTCATGGAGAAGAGCCACTTGAGAAAGAATTGTCTCGAATTTTTCAAGGAATTGAAGTTTGTCCTGTAGTCTACTACTGGGTTGGTAGAATTTGCCAATGGTGATGTTGGGTGATTTCTTCTGAGCAGTGATCTCGATCCACTAATGTTCAATAGTATCATCAAGGTTCGTCAGGTCTTTCCTCTCCTTCACATTGATGTCGCTTTTAACGTAGTAGCCAACTCCACCTCCTTTCAGGCGATCACGATTATGGAAGTTCTTGCTGTAACTGGGACATCGACTGAGTTTAATAAGTTAGCATTGTCTTTAAGCCATGTCTCTGACAGTGTTATGATGTCGAACTGGTGAGCATTAAGCATTGCCTCGAATTGGGCAAATGTTGAAGAAATTGATTGAGTGTTGAGATGAGCGACAGAAAAATGCTGACGGTACTGGTTCAATTTTGTGACAGTAGGAAGTTGGAAGGGTATGGTATCATTCAGTTTCTCAATGTTGGTGGTATCTAACAAGTATCTTCCATTGTGGAACGGTAGCTCGACAAAAACACATTGACTGCATGTCAAATGATTTATCTTGAAGACAGTTCTTGAAAGAAATGTGTTGTTTAAACATTTTGCATGTGTAGAATTGCAAAATAGATTAACAAGAACTTTAAATAAATTCCTATAGAGTGAATCAGACGAAATAAAGAGAACAGATAAACATATTGTTTCGGTAGTCAGTTTTCTGAACAACCCATTATAGAAATTAAAAGACAGTTTGAAGCAATTTCAGATCTCAACAGCATGTCTAGGATCTGCAGAATCGAGAGATGGACAGTCAATTAAAATGAGCAAGGGTACCATATTTTGATTATATATAGCATTCAGATAGGACCAATTAACATGACACAATATGAACAAAACCAATTAAAATCTTTTTGTAAATATAAAGTTGTTTAACTGTGTTCCTTTTAGGCTGGTTGTTTGGAAATTAAAATCGCTTTGGAATCAGAAACTGCATCTATCTTCTGCCAAAAAAACCCAAATATCATTTTTAAAAAGATATTAGAAGAAAAAGAAGGAGCAAAGTACCTTGTCATAGACATTGGAGGTAAGTTGCATTGTAGTAAGTGAAACAGATCCAGAGAGCATAAAACATTTACGGAGGAATGTAAAAAAGGAGTTACCATTTATGAAACTTTAAGATAATTGATTTCCAACTCTCCTTTACATATGTTTGACGTACTCTTGATCCGCATATGCAACAGCAAACCTGTTTTCTCTCTCACCATTGCGTTTAATGTATATACTAGCTGGGAGACCCAGCATTTTTTCTGGGCTAAAATTACAAATGATTTTGTATAAAAACACGATAAATGCTTTCACCAGTTTGGAATATTTATTAAAAGTGACTTCTAATTTTTTTAACTATATATGTGTATTTTTTCTAAATTGATTTTATTACTTGACTAACAATTTAACTAAAACAAATTTGAATTTTGAAAACTTTATTATCTGGGAAGGGTTAAATTACCCAATCTAGAAGCCTTAAATTTTAAAGATTCTCTGTCGCGTCGGACCCAACCATGGGGGGTCCTCCTACGTCACTAAAAATGTGGCCCCTCCACTTTATACACTTTGGGTCGACGGCCCTGATAAAAACAAGAATTTTTGTTACTTCAGTGTTAAGACCACAGTGATCAATCACTAAAAAAACTCTTATATATTTTATAATATTCTATATATTATATAATCTATTATTATAAGGTCCGTGTGTATCTCTCCTTCTCCCTCGTCTACTAGAAGATTGATTTTCAGTCACTTTATCTGTGGAAATTTTCGAATACTAATACTATGACGGAAAACTGCAGTAAGATTAATAAATGAAACAAAAGGAGGCATTATGGCAAAAAAGATGTATTTAATGGATGAGGAATTCTGATTATAAGTTGTGTTTTTGTAATTATTCTAGAATGATTTATCAAAAAGGTTTTATTAATTTGATTTCTCATTTTACATTACAAGTTACATGGAAAATCGTTCCCGTTAAATTTATTTGTCAATTATTATTATTATTATTATTATTCACGAATTTTTATACAGGATAACCAAATCAAAATAAATGTAAAATATATACAAA
>JAUEKX010125162.1:0-11883 GCA_031834005.1 Dendronotus venustus
AAGGAAGTGGAAATGGCAATAGAGGATAATAGACCAAAAATGAAAAGTGAAAAGTGAAGCCCTATCTAAAGGACTTCCCTTTATCCTCATTGCCATTTCCGCTTCCTTCGTGAAAAATGAAAAGTGAAGCCCTATCTAACTACAGCCTTAGTGTACCTGCACGAGGTGAGGTAGGTGGAGATGGCAGTGTCCATGGAGTGGTGGGGGTATTGCTTCTGGCTTTGAGGGCCCTGGAGGAAGGTGGCTAGGCACGCCATTTCCTGAAGGAAAAAAATGATTGCAAAGTTTTAAAACTTTTAGGTTTTGTTAAGAGTTTTACGCACGACACGCCAACCTCCAAGGATTCATATTATCAGCGCCAAAAATAAAGTTGATAACAATAATAAATAATACATAGCATTTATAGAGCGCATATTCATAATTTCGGTTAAAAGATAAATAAGACTTTACATATCATTCAGTAGTGAAAGTATCTATAACTTCTATTTCATATCTTCTAGATATTCACTCATTTGTCGTTAATTTTGTAGAACAATTCAATGAGTGTGCAAAATATATTATGTTCATAGATCACCTAGGATGCAACAGGATGCATGCTACATTTCTGAAATTTACTAAGTGGGCGCTGCAGAATGCGTATATGTATAGAATAATAAATTCGAGCATCATCGAGTGGCAAAGTACCAACCAGAGCTCCAGCAAAGTGTAACCAGGCCTGGTCATTGTTGAACTCTTTCTTGGCCGTGTAGAAAGTCTGGTGGGCAAACTCGTACATCTGGAACAGGAAAGCGAGATCTCCAAGACGGCGCAATTGAAGCTCTGGAGCATCTTTCGTGTAGCTATTCATTTGGACCAACAACAACCAACAACAACAACAAAAAGGGGGGGGGGGGGGGGAGGAGTAAAAAGAAGAAATTATACACTTCCTGTCAGGGAATTTATATCTGTCATCAAAAATAAGTGATTTGTATGAATACCGATTTAACTTTGATTTCAATAGACTATAATTTATTTCAAGCTTTTAATGAATGTATTAGATTAAATCATTAAAATAAAACCAGTAATAAATTCAATAAAGTAAAGTTAAGTTTACACAAGTCAAAAAAAGAAATGGCCTGAATTCGTAAAAATCCATAGTAGATGTTTTAATTGATCTCCCCTAAATTGATAAAAGGAATGATTAAATCTTACAATGTGAAAACAAATTAGATGGAACTATATCCCCACTCACACAACAGTCGTGTTTTGACTAGCAGGGATAGGACCAGCAGGTTTGTTGCCAAAAAACCGCTTGGTCACACTGAAGAAAGACCGATGGATTCCTTTTCTGGAAGTCAACTAGAAAAAATAAAGAAGTATCAACTGTGAGATAGACGCAATAGACGATTACATAAGATCATAAGACCAAAATATAGAAATATGAACAACTTCTAAAGCTCATAAAATGCTTGTTACAACTGTTTTTGGGCTCCAATAAATCCATTGTTTAAACTTCTAAAAGCTGTAATGTTAATATTGTAATCTTGATATCTAGAATGTAAATACTTTGATTCAGGAACTAAAAATTGTCCCAAACTATGGAGCAGCAATTCATAACGAATAGAAAAGTCCTAAGTACCTGTTCACTCAACATCTTCATCTGCCTCTCTGCCCATGGAATGAGGGCTCGAACTACAAACTCGTGCATGAAGATACGTAATCTATCTAAATCGCTGGGGGTGAGGCACATGCCATGCCCTTTGGAACTGTGACTGTCTTGGGAGCGATGACTGCGATGACTGTTATGACTGGAAGACGAGTGGCGGCCATCTGACAAATGGGACACATAAAATGTTGAGATATAAAAATTAATATTTATCCAAACAAAATGAAGCGAGAAAAGATAATTTCTTTCTACGGTTGAGAATATATTAATATCTTAATGTATGGTAACTTTTTGAAGAATTACTTCAATCTTCATATGAGAAAAGAAATAACAGTTTGTAAAGTTGAAGAAAACAATGGAGAGGTTAAGGCATAAGGTTAATGATAAATTAATGGATAGGAAATTGTCATAACCTCAGCAAGAAATTGAAAAGGAGAGAGAGAGAGAGAGAGAGAGAGAGAGAGAGAGAGAGAGAGAGAGAGAGGTGGCTGAGAAATAAACAGGAAATAGTAGAATACATAAAACACAGAATTGAAGAAAACAAAAGAGATTTGATATAGTGAGAGATGTATTATACAGGGACGAGTTTTTACCTAAATAACCTCCAGCAGCAGCTGTGGGGTCGCTGTCAGGAGAGGGAGTGTCTCTGCTGGGAGGGGTGGTGGGGGAGGCCAACGGGTGGCTGAATAAGTCGCAAGACGAGGACGAGGTCAGGCCCGACGAACCTGGTTGGAGAAAAAGGGATTCTTCTATCAATGAATGGCTTTCACAAACTATGCAACAACTGTTAAATAATAAAATTAAGTTATTTCTCGAATCTTCAAGAATTTAACAACAATTCAACATCCATACTACTTACAACAGATCACCAAAAATCGTATCAATAAAACTCAATTTTCATAGTTCAGCCAAAACTATTCACTTATTTTTAAGCGAGTCGCCTTAAATTTTAGAATAACAATAAATAGATAGATAAACAAACATCAATTGAATCACATGAAGAAGGTAACTGATTCGCAGACACTTCATCATATTATATAAAACTCGAAACGTGACTAGGTAATCTTTTTTTTAAAAAAGTACTATTGCCCATACCCGATTCCTCCATGATATTATCGTAAAACGAATCAGCCAGGGGATCCGAGTTGAGTTCCTTGTTGCCTTCATTCAGCAGACTGGGGAATCCAGACGTATCATCCACTGGCAGGCATTCACTCTCCGCCACTTCCTAAAGACAACAAGTGAGATAAGTACATACAGCATTGGTTAAAAATTACTTTCGATTTAGTCAGGAAATGCAAAAACCTGCTCACTAGATACTTCTTTTCGCTTAAAAGTTCAAGCTCCTTTTGCCATAGTAAACCAATTAACTTAGGAGGAAGAAAAACTGGGAATCACAGTGGTGGCAGTTTCTTCATCTCAGTTTTTTTTTTTTGTATAAAGAAGCCAAAGTAATTCTCCTAATTTGTAATAAAAGATCTGCTCCTCCCTCCCTACTTATCAAATCATTCATTAGTTGGTATGCCGACCATAAAAAATTGATTCCAGTCCAATTTAGATACTACCATTTTTTTAAATTGAAATTGAAAGAAAAATAAAGACTTTCCACAAACCTGAAAAGGAGAAGGTTGCTTGTGAAGGAACTGGCTCCAAGGGTCAGGTTGCACAGGACCACCTGATTTAATGGAATCTATGGTGTTTGTGGATCGTGAATTAATCTGTAGCAAATGGCATATCTGGACTCCAAACGTTGCTTTCATATTTTGGTACACGGAATCGGCTCTGTTTAAAAAGTGAGGGATGAGAAAAGAAAGAAGAGGTGTAATTATATGTCACTGGGTTTTTCTAAAGAAGATTTTTTTAAATACCATTAATCAATCCGATTGTACCTGTATGTAAAGCTATAAAAACATTAAATAGAACATCTATCTAAAAAAAGATAGCAAGATGATAGATATACCTGCTTTGCTCGCCATCTAAGACATCATGAAGCAAGACATAGTAGTGCAGAATTCCCTGACAAAACCAACGAGGCACTTTGTTTGGGAACTGTTGTTGTTGAGTCACTTGCTGGTTGGCCAAAGTTGTGAACGTGCTCAGTGGGTCAGGATTACTGGAGGACACCACAAAGATGCCTGACATACATGTTAAGGTTGACTCGGACGATGTTGACCAAATTATTTGTCTTATTCATACATTTACAAAAGCCCATATGATGACATGAATGATCAATCTTGGACCCCCAATTGAAAGCAATACATTTTTAAACAATGAAAAGAAAGTACTAAAAACCTAATGAAAAAGTATTCAGGTGTAAAGGATACATGAGAGGCAGTGATTGAGATACTCGTGGTCTGAAAGGGGCAGGACATGAAGAAATGCTTCCCTCCAGGTTTCGTACCAAGGGGTGGAGGCTGAAAGAAATAGTAAAAATCCATTACAAACACAAATCTTCCATTCATCCTTCATGAAAGTTGACAATGAAAAAATACAATGGGCTAGCTTTCTTATCTTCCTTTAATAGACTATACTTACTAAACTTAACCCTTTGAACCCTGACTATTTTGAACCCAGTGATCTCCCCACCGTGGCCATTTTGGGCAGAAATAACAATCGCACTGACGGTTCTACTTAGGGCTGTATAGCAAGCTATAATGAAATTCTAGGCTTCAAATTGACTCGCCATTTGTTTGGCAAGTGCTCATAGCCAATACTTTAATTCACCTCAGCCATTGTCAAATTTACTAGTCTTTGGGTAGGAGTGGGAATGGGAGTGGGTGTGGCATCTCCATGACTCTGAATTTCGTCAATTCTTTCCTCAATTTTTTCATTACCATCGTCAGCATCACTTGGCATATCGTCCGGTTCACTTTCTAGATTACTGTCGTGATAGTCTAGATTTAGATCACTGTCATCGGAATCGTAGCCTATAGCTTCACTTATCTCATCAGCCCGATACCTTCAACGCCAAGAAGAATTTGAATGTAAACAAAAATCAGCTAATCGCTTCATTTTGCAAATAAAGTCATAAAAACGTGAACAAAATTCGTCAAAACACTACGGTTGTCAAGGGAAAGCGTCTGTTTTCGTTTAGGCAGAAACCCGGATGCAGGAGTACCGGGAAAAGTGTGTCTAGAGAGCCGAATAGTGGCATAGGTATACGAATCCCGCTATAGCGGGATTAAGGGATATAGACGCCTAAGAGCTATCCTACAATTGCGAGATTACGGGTCCAAAGGGTTAAAGAGCAGAACAATAGGGAGGATAAGGTAGCTTTGATACTGGGGATAAAATTGTCAATGTAGCTCTTTAACAGAATTAATATAGCTATCCAGTACCATGTCTGTTACCGTTTCATTTCTGTATTTTATTTTCATTTTACATTCATTATCCAGCACCTGCTTCATTTCTATATCTATCTAACCTAAATATTTTCTTCCTTATCAGTTTGCCAAACTTTCTTTAATATTTAAAACTGTTTTAAAAATTTGTTAAAAGAATAAAAACGTTTAGATAGAAATGGAGCAGGTATTGGATAATCATGCTTAATAAAGTGGTCTTATTTTTGGTTTGTTTTTCTGAACCAATATATATGATATATAATACATAGAGAGATGAATCAGTATCAATAGATTATAATGAAAACTCAATGTCCAGCCAGGACATCCTACTCACCATTGAGCTGAACATCATAAATTCCAATGGAGACCATATTGTTTGCGCCAGGCTCTGGCGCCTGTTGGATAGTGCCTGCCACTGCATCACTCAACTGCTTTTTAAGCACATTCGGCTGTAAGGGCTGAGCGGCCATATCACAGGCATTGATGCGCAGGTTATGGATGGAATGAGTGACATTGTTGGCATCACGAATGTGAACTGAAAAAAATGAAAGCAATAAGGAGGAAAATTAAAAGCCATTTATTAATAGACGATATAAAATGAGAAAAGAATCTTTAAAAAATGTAGAATGAGGGTAAATTTGAAAAAAAAGAATATAGAGTTCACTCTTCTTGAGGAAGAAAAATAACAATATTCACACTCTATAACGAACTTAAGGGATAGATTTGTCATCGCAAAGGCCCCTGAAGATTTACTTTTTAAATAAAAAACAAGACAGACGGCTTATCAAACAGCTCATTATCATTATGATCATAAGCACACACACAAATTGAAGGGTGGGACAAAAGGGGGAAGGTTTTAGGAAAATAACAAGGGAAATTATGCAAAAGTGGAGTAAGACACTCAGCCCTTAGCCACCGCCCCCTAACATCTGTCTTCTCCCCCGCCCTTGCCTCTTCAAAACTGATATAAAAAGAAAAGGATTTTACAACGCTTGGTTTCTTTTATTGTCTATAACGCCATCTCCAATATTTCAAAATAATCTACCTCACATTTCTATCAAATCACTCTGACATAATCAAATCATAATCAGATATATCTAAATAATCTGTGTTTTATTGGTAGGTTCGAGCTGAACTGCAGAACTGCAAGATATATTACGATAATAACACAGAACAATCGTCACACCTTTTAATTAGGTCTATCTACATGATAAGAAGCTCTATTTAGCATTGGCCTTTAACCACTACAGCAACTTATCCTGCTCTATCCCTATGAGTAAATTCATAATTGTGACATGTCAGACAAAATAAAAAAACAAACACACATCACATCATACAGTCAGTCAGTCTATTGACAACTGAATGTTGGCTTTTAAATAATGAATAAGAAAAGTTTATTCTAAGCCAATGAAATAGTGTTACCCCTGCATCATTAGATGCACATTCAATTACCTAGATCCTACTTACCTTCAGAAGATAAACGACAGAAAGGTTGAATCAACTGGACAAAACTCAAATTATTTTTCTGACACAGCAACTGGGCGTCAGAACTGCACAGAACAGCAATATGTGGGCTGAACGTGTTTTGAATGAATTCCGTAGCAGTATGCTTGCACTGAGACATGCTTGTGAATAGTACGAATTCCAAGGCTATCCAAATCTAAACAACTTAACAGGTGAAAGGTTTAGAATATCTAGACATTGTTACAGACATTGTATTATCAGACCTAGACCTAAACAGTGTCATGCGCCATTTTATTGACTCCGCCACTTCCGGTTTGGAAGTCTGAAGAGTTTGTCCGTGACCCTTCACCTCTTAGTTCTCAGGACAACTCGAGTTTCTAAAAACGAGGTTGGGAGGACAAACTCGGTTTATAAACACAGTAGAAGTTATCAATTAAAACAGATTTCGAGATAGCTTTATGATATATCTTTTTCTTGCATGCAAATCGACCTGTCAAGACGTTATTCTTTTCAGTAACAGTTAATCATTGTGAAGTTTTCTAATAGATAAACAAGCCAATATGTTGAGGACAGCGCAAAAAACCCTGAGATCAACACATCTCTGCAAGAGTCAAACTCTTCATCAACATTTCAAGAGATGCAAAGTGCTGTCACTAGAGAACATGAATCCCCATGTCAAGAATATAGAATATGCAGTGAGAGGACCCATTGTTATTCGAGCTGGTGAAATAGAGAAGGAGCTCCAACAAGTAAGAGAAGAACATATTGAGGCTTGTTATTGTTTGTTGTCTATTACCCTTCTATATATAGCCTGTTTAAGTTTAATTTAGTCCATCACTCTTTACTTTCAAGAGCTTTATTCTAATGTGTGGTAAACATTAATACTAGTGGACTGATGTGAGGTGCCATTTAGGTCTAGAGATAACATACTTGCCTGTCATGCGAAGTTCCAGTCCGATCAGAGGTGGACTACAATAAGTAAGGTAGCCGTCCTGCCTTTGATATGACCTTTCTGCATTAAAAAGGGAATAAAGGCAATGAACCTAAATATAAAGAATGAATATGAATTATTTTCTAAGGTAAAGGTACAAAATTTGAAAGTTTCGAAACTTTATCATTCTTATAGATCTACATTATCTAATCATTTCAGGGAGCCAAGAAAAATTTCCCTGCTGTGATCCGTGCCAACATTGGAGATTGTCATGCTACTGGCCAACAACCCCTGACATTCTTGAGACAGGTGAGAAAAGCACAAATTGCCCTTCTAGTTTGTCTTTAAATGTGGTTTGATTTTGCACCATTAGAATCATCAGTGGACTCATTGATTCGGTACTCTGAAAAAATATGTGGGTGAAAAACAATTTGCATAATTAAAGTCACAATCATAATGACAAGGATTCAAAGTGAACTTGTTTTCTTTTGGACAGATTTTGGGGAATTAACAGTTCAAGATTTTTAAACAAAAATTTAAATCTTTAAATTTAAAAGCCAAAATATTCATCTTTTTTGTTTCCTGTTCCAGGTGGTTTCTATGTGCATGAACCCCAAGCTGTTTGAAGACCCATCCATTCCAGACGATGCCAAGATGCGAGCGGATAGAATCTTGGGGTCCTGTGGAGGGAGAAGTGTTGGTAGGGAATCGTATAATTGAAGATATATAGTCTAAGATTGAGTATGATGGTTTATTATACGATTCTTCTTTACCTGACACGAACAACAGTCAATTGTAAAAAAAAGAGCAAAGATGGGAAAGGAAGGTAAAAAATTAAGTTTTTGTTATTGAAAAAAAAATTATCAATCAAGTCATTGAAATTGATTTGAACGTTTTCATATAGATTTCTCACATTCTGACACTGGTAGCATGGATACATTTCATCATTAAGCATGCATTTATTTTTTTCTAACCCCAATTCTTATCAAAATAAGATAACGACAAAAAAAGAAATCCTTCAAATGAAACATCAAAGATAATTATAGTATGTTGCAGTAAGCACAAAATGTACCAAAGAGGAATTAAAAAACAAAACAGTATTTTCTAAAAATAAGGTGGATCGACAAGCACATTTTGCGATTGTCTATGATGGGTAAATTGATCAAGAAAGAACGAAAGTTTGATCATTAATGCAGTGATGATGACAAGTCTTGTATTTCTATAGCACTTAAACATCCACTTAAAAGTGCTCTGTGGCACTTATATTTCTTGTTTATTTATCTTGCTTTATTGATGATTTGTTTTTTTCCCCATAGGATCCTACAGCGACAGTGCTGGTCTTGAGGTGGTCAGACAGGACATTGCTAATTACATCCAGGAGAGGGATGGAGTGCCGTCTGATCCAGAAAATGTTTACGTCTGTTCCGGTGCCAGTGAGGGAATCCGAGTAAGTTCCATTCATTTATCCATTGTCAATGTTCTTATCTTTCTGTTGACAATTAATTAACATTAACAGTGGTAGCGAACAAATCAGTTATTCACTACAGTATTTGATTAGTCTGTATTTCTGCTGAATGTATTTATGTCTGGATATTTATAATGCATAATGATAGTTTCATCCTTATGCAGAGGTGCCTACCCTTCTGCTTTTCGCAGAATCATTCTGCAGAGTGAAAATGCTTCCGATTCCGCAATTCCGCGAAGAATAATTGTATTCTGCGATATCGGCAAAAACATTTTTTATTTTGGTTTAAAATACCATACTAAATTGAATAGGATTTCCTTTTCTTTGAAACAAAGAGGTCAATTTTAAGCAAAAATATGAAAAACTGCGCTGAGAGGAAGGTGGTGGTTAGTAAGGCTGCAATAATTGAGGGTTTTTAATGACTAAAAAACCGGTAGATTGTTGATTCCGCTTTTTGGTGTCATATTCCGCTTTTTCAGTCCCATGATTCCGCTTTTGGAATGCTAGGGGTAGGCATGCAATTTGTTGGTTTATAAAGTAAGAGTCCTTGCTGTTCAAAGTATAAAAGCTTGATCCATTTTGTATATATCAACCTGTTTGCCATTTACTATACCTTAGTAATTAGTAATGAGGTGTTTTCCTGTGTTTTCAAGCTTTGGTGTTATTTTTTCATTTTTCTTCAGAACATCATGAAACTTTTGATGACAGCAGAGGATGGTAACAAGAGAGCAGGAGTAATGATTCCCATTCCACAATATCCTCTCTATACAGCTACCATTGCTGAGTACAATGCATTCCCTGTAAGTCGAGTTGAGTACTTGAATTAAAATAAAGTGGTTGAATTGTTCCAGATCTTTAATAGTGATAGCATGATTTCATTTGTCTCTCATGCAAACTCAATAAAGGGTGAAATCTTTCAAGAAAAGGATGGGTATTTTGATAATGTGTTTGTGAGATGGAATAGAATCGTTTAGATACCAAGAGCATTTAAAATATTAGTTTCATAATTGTGAATGATATAACAACTGTGCACTGATTTTACTTTGCTTAAACTTTAATCCGATTGATTGTTGAATTCCTCTTAATTTCTTCCCACACACTTGAGGTACGGTTCTCGTATTATATCATCTGCTATATTCTAATGATTTATTTAGATGGTGTTGTTGAAATGTCGTGTTATTTCCAGGTTGGTTATTACCTGAATGAAGAAAACAAGTGGTCTCTAAGCCTCGATGAATTAAAACGATCCATCAAGGAGGCCAGGAGTCACTGCCAGCCCAGGGCTATCGTCATCATCAACCCTGGAAACCCTACAGGTATAAACAATAACCAATAAGTCATGTAGACAGGTCTTAGATTATATCATTTTCATTTCCCAGGACTGTCACTGGCGGGCTTTAATCTCACAAATCATGGATGTAGCAAGAAAATACATCCTCTATCTTTCCAACTCATCTAACCAATTATTTTCTTTATTATTTCAGCTAATCCCACTTCTTCTTCTGTATTTCCACTCTTATTTTATCCCAAAGATACATATTCATATGGATTTTAACAAAGATGCATTTATATTCATATGGATTTTAAGTGTATTAGTCTAGCCCTGTATGGCCAAAAATGAGTTGATGCTCTCTCCATATACACAAACATTTAATTTGTTTTCATATTTTCTTTGCAGGCCAAGTTTTGACTCGAAAGAACATTGAGGATGTCATCAAATTTGCTAAAGAGGAGAATCTCTTCATCATGGCTGACGAGGTAAGTACTGCACACTCCCATGCTGAGTAGGAATTTTGATTTTGAGCTATTTGGCTTTTTGTAGAATTTCAGAATATCGCAGATAAGATGAATAGTTTGATAATATGTGTGAAAGGTATGATATTGAATAAGGATGATGATACATTGTCAGCAAAATTGGGGCCAGAAAGGTGGAAGACATCCTGGTTTTGCTGTTACAGTTTACAATGATTTGAAATGAGTCATCTTGCTAGATTCTATCTTTTTGTAACATAAAATATATATTCCAACATTTCTAAAACTTCAATGCGAAAAACTTTTGTATCGCATCTGCTTTGAAAACTGTTTTGAAGATTGTCCTCTTTTCACCTGTGCAGGTGTTTACTTCCTTATTTGCTTTTCTTTTGTTCTCTCAACACAATTGTTAAAAGGATGAATCATTTTGACAGCTAATCCCTTCAGTTTTTTGTATTTCACTTGAACAATAAATGCTCTCACTTGAAGAGGTTGGTAGAAATTTGAAAGCTCTAGTGGGTTGTACTTTTGTTTCTAATCTTCTTTCAATTCAAACGATGGTCTACTTTTAACCACTACTGTATGACCTTAAACTTAAATTTTGTTCCCTTCTTCTCCACACACAACTAACCAACAAACATCATTTGTGGTTGCTTAGCATGGAGTGAATAACTGACGGAAAGACACTGACTTTAAAAACCAAAACAGCCCCTTTTCCCCACCCCCACCACCATGACTTAACAATATACTATGTACCCAATGAATTATTTTTCCAGGTATAACAATGAAACAGCTTTGTTAGAAGTAGAAGCAGTATTTTGTTTGGGGTTTTTTTTTGTGTGTGTCTGTTTTCTGTTGAGAAAGGGACAACCCGAAACACAAATGTACAGTCTTTATACCGTTTCGTCTCTTACAGCAGAGGCTTTTCTATTTTCTATTTTCTATTATCTTGCTTTGTTGATTTTCCAGGTATACCAGCACAATGTCTACGCTGAAGGCTGTGAGTTCCACTCCTTCAAGAAAGTCCTCTGTGAAATGGGTCCTGATTACTCCGATATGGAGTTGGTCTCCTTCATGTCCACTTCAAAGGGATACATGGGAGAGTGAGTTTGATTTATAGTAATTCATTAGTCCCGATAAGAATGAACTCTTGAATCTTGGATAATATATTATGAAAAATGAAAGTCTTCTTATGACAGGTTCTACTAGCCAATTCTCAAAGTATCCCAAAAACAACAATAATTGGGATAAGCTAAACCCATACAAATTATATATCAGTGGAAAG
>JAUEKX010125272.1:0-11880 GCA_031834005.1 Dendronotus venustus
ATTTTTTTCTCCTTCACTTCAGTTTGAAAAATCACAAAACGCACACATTTTTTTAAAGGTGGCTAGACCACAAATCTTTTCAGGCGCTTGCAACGCAGCAAATGTTGCGTTGCAAGCGCTTGAAAAGTGTTTAGTGACGTGTAGCCTTAGCTTAAGTGTACACAGTTATCATGTTATTTAAATTTAGGGAATGGATTTAGCAATTAACCAAAGAAAATAGTTTGAAATATTATTAATGTGATATAATCTTTTTTAACATTATTATCATCAACATAAGAAAAACTCATCATCAAATGTCACCGAATGCACATTTAAAATTCATGATGTTTTGCCACAGTTTCCCTGATAATTACTCAATGAATTGAGATTGAACGGAAAGCCTTATTATATATAAATACCTCCTACGATAAGTAAAACAAACCATTGCCATCTAATAACGCACCGAAACCAATGATAAGAAAAAATGGCAGACGCGCAAGAAACAAAGTAACGAAAAATATGATAAAGAAGGGGATATTAATGGAATCAGTTTTTCAGCTTTTTGGTACAATAAATCCATGCAAAAACACACTTTCATTTTATTATTATTATTTATATATGTTTGTGATGTTGGTGATGAATTGATCACCTAAACTATTAGAATTGATTCACAGGTAACCCTGCATTACTAGCTAAAAATTTACATTACGAGAAAGAAAAATCCGGCGGAATTAGAAAGAAACAAAGAAATAAAATGATATGCTTACCAATATAAGAGGTACTTGTTGAAGATGACCAACTGATGCCATAGTCTTGTATTTTCTTTCCATAAGTTTCCTGTGATGGTTACGTGGGTTAAATTAGAATGAATGTGTCTCATATTGAACAAGGTGCAATCTCTATTTATACCCTAATCTGGGTTAGTAAAGGGAAAATCGAAGCACAATTCTCTTCACAAGAAGAGCGGAGAATTAGGTTAGGAAGAGTTGAAATAAGGAAAATCTACAATATAATTAGTACAAGTTTATCGTTGAGTTAATTAACATAGTTAATTGAAATACAATACGCTTTTATAACGGAAAGAGAAAATAATGTCCGTGTATAATTTCATATCAATTTATAATAATAAAAAACAACAATAACAATATTGCACTTAAATAAACTGTTACAACATATTTTTTTAATTAATTAGGAGTCATGGAACTCGTTAGTAGCAGCACATTATGGTAATACTTTTTTTAAACTTTGTTAACGTTGTTTATTTTTATCCAATTTAAACTTTTTAATAATGTCACACACGGGCAAAAAATAAGGTTTGACCCTGGGATCTAAAAAACGCTTAAAACATTAGACATTATGCCTCTAAGACCCAATAAATCAACAACTAAGTCGATGCAATGGCATTTTCATTATTTTATTCTCTGACGTCTTTTCCCGACGTTGATATCTTTTTATCCTTAGTCTTTTTTGCGCGAACGAAATATTTTCGGTAAATTTATTTTAGATTTTTTCGCTACTGCACGAAACGTTCTAAAGAAAAGGTTAAATAAACTGCAGTGATAAATACTGACACATACTGACGAAAATATTGATAAACGCAATGTGTTAGTGGTATCGTTGGAACAAAATATGCACTTGCTATTGAAAAATGCAGAAATATGCAGGTTTATTGTATATTAAACACTTTTGTAGATGCTTGACTATACATACCTATAATACTTGCCTATGCTAGCAATTAATTTTTGTTTTACCTACAGTGTCCATTTCAAATAATCCCTAGATCACAGTGGATAGTAAAACAATGAACATTAGGAAACATAAACAATCCAAACAATTAGTAAAGAATAAGTAGTTGGTGAAATCGATATGGCTCAAATGGTATCGGACCTGGACTACTACTTACATCCATCGATACAGAAAGGGTCAGAAAAATTTGAATCTAGTTATATTTTAATTCCTTAAGAGCTAATGTTCGACATGTGGGACAGTTGGAGTCCAAAATACCGTATCTTTTTTATGAAGCTATAACTTTTGACTACTTCATAAAGGTTGCTGATTGTGACTAAAATAAAAAAATTAAATTTCCTACCGAATGGTGCCGAACATGATTTGGTTTAAGAAATACGGCAACTTTTATGTACCTACTGAAAATTCCATCTAAAAAATAGCAGTTTCCAAAATAGGGCTGGTTGGAATTTACAATCAAGTTTAGTATTATTCTATATGAAACTTATAAGTTGAATGGGTTTCTCGATTACAGTTGATAAGGTTTTATCTTTTAAGTGATGAAAGGATTCAAGTTAGCCAAAGAAAGGAAAATTGGATTGACTACAATAGTAGTCAGTATTCAAGTTATCTCAATACAAACCTTCGCAGACCAACTCATTCATAAGACAGTTGTCACCAAACAAAACATTGCAGCAGAACGATACAGGCAGTTACCAGTAGTGTCTGGTAAAGCTCTAATTAAACAAAACGAAAAAGATAAAAATTAAAATATTCACAGAAATATTCTTTACACGTGCGCTTATACAAGGATGATTGAAGAATTGGGGAAACATTTCCAGCATTATTTTACCAAATATTGAACCCATGTAAACAAACTAAGAGATATGTCTAATAAAGCATGCCATTGCATATATTAAATTTGATACTCCCATATTTAAAATGGGAGTATCAATGGCAAATTTAATTCATTTTCAAATCATTTGCTAAACATAGTGTATGAAATTAAAAACAACCATTTCATTTTTTTTTTAATTCAAACATGCAAACCATAAAACAAGTCATTCACGTTAGAAAAAAACAGTAAAAGTAACAAATTGGTCTGGCTATAATTAGTACACATATACACATATACATACATTAACACAATTGCAAACCAATTATACTAAACTAAACGGTCACATTAAAATATCCATTCATGGTCAATCTACATATTCCTCGGCAAAAGCCTTTAATAAATTTTGATATTTATTAAAATCCATATCAGCCCGTACTGTAAAAAGATAAAATAAAAATATTCCCCATAACATAAAAAAAACAAACGTGATCATGATAGCTATTTAGTAGGTCATCTGTCACACAACATCTTACAAAACCATGACAACTATCATAACTGTAACCTCAGCAATTATAACTTTATAATTGCATCTATAATTACACCACTATAGATCTAGTTAAGTATCATTCATTATGACAAAAAAAACAAATCTTTCATAAGTATATCAAAAGATATTATTAATAACTTCAGAGCTATTGTCTAATAAAAATTCGCGATCTTTTTGACGAATGAAAATAAAACGTATATTTCTAAGAAGCTTTTCGGCTTACACCTTCATAACTTACAATTTGCACTAAAAAACTTTTTAAAAAACTAAAAGATATAGCTACAAACGTTTGACAAGTTAGAATTGGAAGAAAATGAGGAATATGTTTCTTATGATGTGGAACCCTTTTTTTACAAACATTTCTGTCAAAGAGACTGTTGACTTTATATTAGATGAGATTTATGTTCGAAATAAGTTACAACCGATGTGTTCCAAGTTAATCTTTAAAAAGTTACTCTCAGAGGCGGATCTAGAATGCTGAAAACACATGCGTAGGAGAGCAAAATACAGTGATGACAATGAGAAATAGTACAAGATGATTTTATTTTCACTCTCCTTCGCAGATGTTGCCGTGCTTCTGGATCCGCCTCTGACTCTTCAAATTAACAGTAGAGAACACTTTCACGTTCAACTCAACCCTCTACAAATATGTAGATGAATGTAAAATGGGAGGTCTGTTGTCCGCTATACTTTCCGATATCTGTATGACAAAACTAGAGAAAGAAAAAGTAGAACAGGAGAAACCAAAAATTGCTTCTTTGACGACATTTTCAAAAGACATTTAAAAGTCTGACCCGACAAGCTTCTGAACATTCTGAACTCGTGCCACCCAAAATGACTTACTGAGAACCTAATCTATTACACGAAATTCGGTAAAGAGTTTCTTCAGATTTTATTGTTTAATGTGAAGTGGTGTATTCACGCGTGTAAAGCTGCCTAATCAATTTCGTTGAAATTTGGTTTAATAGAATGAAACGTAAAAGCAAGCATTTGGAATGGTAGTAAAATGGTTAGTGTGGACTAACTGAGACTGTTTACTTTTAAGTAGGCCTGTGAAATATCAAATATTAAGTAAAACTCAAAAATAAATGTTTATTATATTTCAACAAAAATTGCAATCATTTCTGCTAGAGAAAACCGACTTTCTTAAAGTGATTATGAATGTCATAAAGTAAGCGTCCACCAATATATTTCTTGAAAAATGGTGCCTTATAAGTTTAAGAATAAAGACTTTTAAACCTGGTAACTTTCAATCAATTCAGTTTTACCAAATGTTTGAACCAAGAGGTTAAAACTAGGTTCTAACCAACTGGATAACATACATTCGCATTTCGCCAAAATCTCAATTGACAATCTTTATGCGGATTAATATGTCTTTATTGCAATTATTAATGCCATACGATAAATTGAACCAAACAAGTATAAAAGTAATTCCGAATAAGGAAGACATCTTCAGATTGTTTATGAAAAATCGTAAAAGTGTAGACGCAGATAAATCATGATTCAAATTAAGAGAAGATTTCTTTTCTCAGGGCTTCTTTGAATAAGAATGTTCCAATTTGAATGTGATTCAGTAACATTTAAGTTATCTTAGCACTGACAATGTTTATTCTATTCATTCCTACTTCGTCCTCTCATAACAGTGGTAAGTCAAAAGCTAACAAGTTTTAAATGTACTCTAAAGCCTTCGCAACACAACACAACACAAAATTGTGTTTCGAAGATTAAGAGGTCCATTAAGCATGACCAAACTGTTGTCTACAAATTGTTACATGATACTTCCAAAAGTTGAAATGTTTTGCAGTATGAAAGATGCTTCTCGTATGCCTTGTCTTTTATTTATTGTTTATGAATTTAGATGTCCCGGTGGATTAGAGTAGCCACATTGGCATATAGCGCTTTCACTGAAAGATCGAAAGAGTATGGATGGAATGATCCAGAAAGTGCTGTCTATGAACCGAAGGTTCTCTACCGACCCTCAATCTACCAATAAAATCTTATTCTTCCCAAGAATCAGTGAAGGAAGTAAATTGAGTATTCCAAAACGAGAATCAGCTGTCCTAAATGCTTCTCAAATTTCAAAACAACAACAAGAATATTAAAAATCATTACCTCAAAAGCTCAAGTTAACCATTGGATGGAGAAAAAAAACCAATAATAACAATTTATAACTTTTAATACAAGATGACCATTATCTTGTGTCAAAATTAGAAATCCTAATTGAAAATGAGTTACATTATAAGATTCTAGTATACAACTGGCTTATACCAAAATCAAATAAGCTATATAAAAAATATAATTCGTCATTTAAAAATATAACGCTGAGTACCCTAATTAAAGAAATAGATAATGTTCAGATCTGTCAAGGTGTCACATGCAAATCAGATTATATATATACTATCCCACTCTATGCCAAAAATTTGCGTTCCCGGTGAAACTCCAATTAGAACTTCTGAATTTAACCGTCCAAAAGATTGCCTATTAATAAGATAGTTATTGTGTAAAAGTATAAAATGTTCTGTTTGTTATCTTAAAGAACAACAACATTCCCATTACGTAAAATAAAAATAGAATCCAGCTATTCAAAATATTTTGGAAAACAGTTGACATTTTAGAGCTTTCCTGTCAATTAAAAGTCTTAGCTGTAATATGTGGTGCTGACCAATCTCATCTATATAAAACGGCTCAAAATTGCCTGGAAAATTCAGGATCTGGTGAGATCACTCAATATTTATGGAATAATAGATCTTCCCTGCTGTGGAGTCATATTTCATCACAAATAATTTATGAAGATCAGGAGTGTGGCTTGCATCTTCTTCCAAAGCTAAGCTATGATCATGTTAAATTAACATCATACTCAATAATGAATGTTCGAATAGCTGCCCAAGTCCTAAGCTCCAGCGTAAAATTTATTCTACAGGCTTCTTTTTTTATGTTGTTGTCGAAGTCGATGTTGTCTTGTTGTTGATGATACTCATCCAGGGTTTGACCTTAATATGTCGACTAAGGCCACGATTAGACAAACAAACTTTTGGACAAAATGAACAATTAACTATATTTTTGTCCTTTGGAGTATTTTCAATCGAAAAATCTATTTCAGCGCCATAGTCAACTGATAAAAATAATTCATCAAGTTGATCTACAAGTAAATCTTCTGGATCAGCAGCCCCCATTTTGTGAAGTTATGCACCTCACTCGGGCCACCCAATTTGACGAAGTTATCGGGACAACGGCCTGAGCCTCCAGACTAATTATTTTTCGTAAATGGAGAAACACAGTGACTTTTAGTGCTAATCAATTTAAAAAGTGGCGGTTTTTTAAAAGTGGTTGCTGGTTGAAACTTTACAATCAAGTTTGTATTATTCGATATGAAATTTAATTCTCTTTCATAATCTTTAAACCGAAAGTAAGCAAGGTATTGTGGACCCCAGATGTAGAGTGGACTCGTCATACGATTTCAAAATGGCTAAAAAATATTGTATAAATATTGTATAATTCTAGTGTGACATTCTAATTACCAACTATTGAGCCCATATAAGCATGTTAATTTTTTTCATCTAAAAACATGTTGGTTTAAATGACTTCAAAACATGTCAAGGATTCACAATTTGGTAAATCCATAGAACTGCATAATTAAACATTGATATTCTCATATCATCATTAATATTAAACTTGGAAGCATCAGTGATAATCATTTACTCTATAATAATTAACCCTTTTTGAAATCATTTGCTGAATATAGTGTGTGAATCTTAAAACAACTATTTCATTTGTTGAAAAGCACAAACATGCACAAATCAAATCATTAATATTCGAAAATGTGTAGCAATGTAACAGTAAAAATTGATCAATTAGTCTGGCTGTAATTAGCTCACATAAACTTTGATACATGCTTCCGTATTTGCAAACCAATTATTAAAAACAAAACGAGTTAGAATGTCTATAATATTTCACACACTCTTCAGCAAAATTGCAATTATTAATAAGCGAAATCTATATCAGCTCAATACTGTATAAAGTAAGAATTAGAATATTCCACTCAACATAAAAAAATCTATTATATCTATGTGATCATGATAGCTATATAGTAGATCATTTGTCCTACAAAACTTCGACAACGATGATGATCTACTAAATCTAATTTTTTTTTTTTGAAAACAGAGTTAGAGAAAACGATATGAGTTCACAGGTGAATATACTCTATTTCGGATAATCAACGTCCTATATGTGCCAAACAATTAAAAATTAACAATAATTTACTTACACATTACAAAGAAAAGAAAAAAAAAGATAATGACCGTTATTCTTAAAATCAGTACAAGGGAAATTTTACCAGATATTTCCAATAATATAATAATTATTAAATCATAAATCTTTATATCTTCTGAATACACTTGGGGAATCTTTACAGTTATAATATTAAACATGGAACACAAATCTGGTATTGCTGAATTTCAAAGTATCAGGACATGGGACGAATACGCCTTTTTTAATTTCACAATATGGTCGTGGCGGTTTACAACAGGGATTAGGTCTAGGTCTAGGTAGATGACAGCATGTGTTATTAA
The DNA here is from genome assembly GCA_031834005.1 of Dendronotus venustus. NCBI lineage: Eukaryota > Metazoa > Mollusca > Gastropoda > Nudibranchia > Dendronotidae > Dendronotus > Dendronotus venustus. Next base: position 7,658 of record JAUEKX010125272.1, read on the forward strand.
CACGTGTAATACCAAGAATCTTCAAAGTGGTACCATTTTTGTTGGTTGTAGTTGCGGTCGGGTTGTTTAATATCACTGTACTATCGCTTCTTCTTCTTCGGTGCAGACGTTCAATTTCTCGTTTATTCTGTCGACTACTTCTGTAAACCAACATATATTCTCCAGGCACAGTTTGAGTGTCGATACCTTTAGCAGCTCGAGATCCCTTATTCTTCCGTAAAACACTGTCTAACCATTGTAAGGTTTTCTTTATAAACAAGCCATTGTTTACAAGGGGGTCCTGAAGAGTGGATTTTGATATGGCTTCATTTGCTGCATGATCTTTCAGATAGTAAGCGTCCATTACACACACTTGTATAATTACCTAAGAGAAATAAAAAATAAAAATACAAGTACACAGTTATCATGGTATTTAAATATAACACTTTAAGTGACATTGTCATGTGTACATCTGGGGTCAAAATAACCGTGTCTGCTTCCAGGAGCCGTAACTTTTGACCACTTCAAAAGAAAGGTCGATGATTGAGACACATATTAAAGAGAATTAAATTCCCTGTCGAATGTGCACAAAAATAAAACATAGAGACTTTTAGTGCAGTTTGAAAATGGAACTTACTGCTCAATTTTCAATCTCAAAAAGGTCATTTTCTCAAACCGGGGTGGCACTTAAAGGGTTAAAGAAGATGGAAATATTTTTTAAAAGTCTTTCAAACTGCTCAGACAGTCTCTAGACTGTGTCTCTTCGCGAAACCAGGTAGAAAAACAAGAATTAAAAAATTTCACAATCTTTAGTGAACGAATGGATTTAGAAACTAACCAGAGAAAATAGTTCGAAATATTATTGTGATGTAATCCTTTTAACCACATCTTCATTAACATAAGAAAAACCGTCATCAAATGTCACCGAATGCACACTTAAATTTCATGTGGTTTTGCCACAGTTTTCCTTGATAATTACTTGAGATTGAATGAAAAGCGTTATTATATAAAAATACCTCCTACGATAAGTGAAACAAACCATTGCCATCTAATAACACGTCGAAACCAATGGTAGGATAAGGGATAATGGCAGACCCGCAAGAAACAAAGAAACGAAAAAGAAGGGAACTTTTTTATCTAGAATTGGTATATTCAGCTTTTGTTAAGATATATATGATAGCTTTTGTTATATTATGGATAATTATATATGATATGGATAGTTTGCTCACTAATATCGCAAAAATCTTTGGATACTTTTTTTTTACATAAAAATACATAATAAATAAATATAAAAATAAATCATAATTCAGAGAGAATGTAACAGAGGAATTCATCGTAGAGAAATTATATTGTAGACAATTAAAGAGTGATAACAAATTGGAATGGCTCCGTTCTTAAGTAATCGAAATTTTGAAAATCTGGCCAACTTGTGTTCAGAAAATCTCATAAAATGATATTTTCCGTAACATAAAGAAAATGGAGAATTAATATGCAAGTAGAAATGTTAAAAGACATCGATATATCATGTCATATCATTCTTGGATATTTGTGATGAACTGAACACCTAAACTATTAGAATTCACATGCAACCCTGCATTTCTAAGGAAGGATTTACTGTGCGAGACAGAAAAATTCGGTGGAATTAAAAGAAACAAAGAAATGCAACTATATGCTTACCAATATAAGAGGTACCTGTTGAAGATAAATAACTGATGCCATATTCTTGTATTTTCTTTCCATAAGCTTTCTGTGATGGCTACGTGGGTTAAATTAGAATGAATGTGTCTCATATTGAACAAGGCGCAATCTCTATTTATACCTTAATCTGGAACCATTAACGAAAAATTAAAACATAATTAACCATAGATGGGAAACATAGTGGAGAGTGCAAGAGTTGAATAAAATAAGGAAAATCTCCATGATGACTGGTGCTAGTTTATCGTTGAGTTAATTAGTTAGTTGATCAAGATAAGTCGTCAGACCAAAACATTTCTATAACGGAAAGAGAAAATAATGTCTTAGTTCTAGCAAAAGGTAAACAGCAACAGGAAAAATTTCATATAAAATTTGTTAATTTGGCGAGCTCCGTTTTGGGTGTTACTTGTAATATTGATCCTGTGATAGTCATCTATGATAAAATATACCGTTTTCCCGTATTGGTTTCTTCATCTCTTATCTATCCTTTTATGGGAAAAAACACATAGTGCCTAGTGTATAGGTGTTTGCAAGTCTGACGTATATGTTTTAGATGATACGTATCATTTTACAAAAAGAATGCAACAAGAATGTTCTACTATGTCATTAAGCGTCCATCCTCATATCAATACATAAATGTAAAACAAATGAGAATTATTGCAGATAAATTCACTAGTCGAGTCATGTTTCTTTTAGGTAGGATGATATAACTTAACATATTGGATTTGTATCAAAATGATGCAAGAACTTGAACTTTCGTGATGCCACGAAAGAGAATTAGACTTCCTTTTGTATATAACAGATTTTACAGACTTAAATAAAAAAATTTCAAAACATGTTTTAAGGGGAAAGTACTTTTCTCCAAATGTGCGACTCGCTTTTCGGCTTTCTCGGCTCAAGGTACTTTTCAATTTCAATTACTTGTGGTTTGGATTTCAGGTATTTCCATGTTGAGTATACTCGACATCTGGCACTTAACGGTTTAAGAAAAAGTCGATTAAACAGCAGTATTTATACTGAGTGAACATACTGAGTGAAATATAAGTACGTACAATGTGTTTTGTGCGGTATCGTTGGAAGAAAACTAGATAAAATGTTTTAAACATGTCATAAAAATGACCGTTTCTTGTATATTAAACGTCACTTCGAATGCCCACCTTTTATAATGTCAATCTCATCAAACTTATTAAATTATTGTTAACCAAATAATTAACTTTAATGATGGGTTTGATAAATGAAACTTCACAACCAAGATTACGCTATAATCTATAGATGAACCATCATTTACCATCATTAGAAAGGTTATTGAATTCTTTTTCTTCCTTTAATATTTGTCGCATATCAGTATTACGCATGGCCAAAATACATGACTTGTCAAAACATTAACCAAGTTACTTAACCAACGACCCACCAATCAGTTCACAGGACTATTTCGTATTAAGTATATTTATTGTTTACGATATGAGAGAGCTAAGCGTTACTCAGCCACATGAACAATAGAAATATTCCAGGGACCAATAAATTACATTAGCCTACGAATTAATGTAATCACCTTCTATGATTAGTGTTTGGATATTGAAATAGGAAGTTGCAAGAATTGAAAGAAGAAAAGAAGTTGATTCTTGAAGTAAGAGTTTAGAAGTCACAATCACAAGATATGAGTTTACGCTATGGGTTCTTGCAAGATTTACACTTCTGACCAGATTCTAACCAGGTTTTAAGCATGTTATACTAAAAAAAGAAGCATTCTAAAGCTATACACCCTTGAATTATGTTTTTAAAACTTCCAGACCATGTTCCCTATGAAAAATATAAACATGATGTATTTACATAGATGAAGAACAAAATTATGGGAAGGCAAAGAGTTAATATTTTCTGAGAAACACTGTCTGCAAGAAAATTGTATTTTCACTCTAGATGCACCTTAGTTATGTCAATTTATTTCGCCATTACGAAAAAGGCTTAACAATCTCGGTTTCCCCACGTGGAACATATGTGGACTTTTGTCAATATGCATGGACAAAAAATGAAATCGGTGAATTATATTCCTTGATAACACATCACCACTTTTTTAACAACATTACAATGCCTTTGTGTGAGTAGGTGGAGAGGAAGGAATAATATTTTGAATGTAAAGTTTCTATCAATTATATAAAATTTTAATAACTAATAATAACTCTTTAATTGCCTGCACATTTTTAAAAAACACGTGATAGTAATTCGACATCATCATCAAAATTCTTTATTAAATACTCTGTACCACTTAAAGAAATGGAAGATATTTTTTAGAAGGGACGTGAACTGTTTTTTGTATTGCATCAAATTTTGAATTGCATTTTTGTGATATTATGATATTTTTCAATTTTCAGGCAGCGGTCACGAGCATATTTTGTTGTGATCTGTTGAAATTAGTAGTTGTTTTTGAAATGAAGCATTGTCAAGTCTAGTAACGTGAGCAATATATCTCATATATTCAGTTTGATAAAAATTTACTATTTCCACTCTTTAGTTACAAGGCAACTTTTAATTCTGATCACCAGGCAACAATC
>JAUEKX010125383.1:0-24279 GCA_031834005.1 Dendronotus venustus
ATTAGTTTGTTTACATACGTTGAAAATAAGATGCGCCTTCCAAATATGGTAAATCCACGGTACTCCCACTGGGGTGTTGATGTTTTGCCAGTCGTATCTTCAGATATTAAATAGTTTGGCCAACATAGCTGGATTCGCATCCAGGACATGTTATCTCATAGACAATACGACTGCGCAGAAGTGTAGGAACTGCAGACTTTAAAGATTGTGTCACTGTCTTCATTTTGTGTAGTGTAAGCACTGTTTTTAAGGGGACGAGCAGCTTGTTCAGTCTTTTAACCAGGTTGTCAGTGTCTCTGGCCCTGTACTAAACTGATAGCATGTATAGTTGGCAGGATTCCACTGGCGGCTCCTGGGTTGGTGGTGAATGTGATGTTTTGCAGCTTATGATAATCTTCCACTGTTGTAGAGTTTATGCTGTCATAAAATTCAGGCGGGTATTGATTGCACTCGAGGATCACTTTGCATACTCAAGATTCACTTTGATTGCACTGAAGCACTTTGCTCTATGGATACTTTCAGTGAATGCTTTTCACATACTGCATGCTCGGTAGATCTTGTCCACCCTGTTCTGCACTATCGCTCGCTTGTACTTTGGTGATTGTGCGTAAAAATTCATCACTCCACAATGGTATTTTTTGCTGTCTGACTTTCTACGTAATTCAAAGGGCTGCATTTCTGAGATTTTTATAGACTGTTTTATGTACAATCTTTTGAAAGTTGACTGCAACAAAGAAAAGTAGGAAAATTTAAGGGGCGCTAGAAAACAAGTATAATTTCAAACCCAAGGCAAAAATGCCTGATTTTTAACCTAAAAGGCTGAAAGACTTAGTCACTATGATACATTTTGTTGTTGTTTATTTTATATTTTATTTATAAAATGCTCATTTTTGTAAATAAATTTTTTATTAAGAATTCCCAACAATAAATTTTTAATGTAACACAAAATTATACAACTGAAAAATTATTCCTTTTCAATTTGACATGATCTTGATAGTTCACATTCTTGCGAGGAAAAGCAGGCTACAATTGAATTTCTAAAGAAAATTACTTTATTTGTGTAATAAATATTAAAGGAAAAATAATTAGGCCGTTAATAATATGAAATACACCATATTTTTTTGAAGTTTTTAATGTATATGAATATATGTAAAAAGTTTCTCAGCTTTATATATATAACATAAAAATTCACCTTTTGCTATTATAAAAATTACCTTGGTTTGGGCTAAATCAGCTTGGTTGCAAAGAATAGTGGCTGAAGAGAACCGTCTATGGTTGATTTTAAGAAAACATGGCAGTTACTGGGAAAAGTAATTAAGGACATACCTTAAGGGAAGAAATTTTCGCGGAATTTAATTTCATGGTTTTTGGCCTAATTCGCAAAATTTAATTCCGCGAAACGCGTCAAAATAGCCCATCCGCGAAATCTAAAATGTTTTTTTATATTCCACTGTTTAGTTTGAAAGACTTAAAAAGAAGTATTGTTATTAAATTTGATCTATTTATTGTGTTAAAATTTTTTTCTGAAAACTGCTCATCCACGAAATTTAATTCCGTGAAATTTTTTAAATTGGCCTATCCGCGAAATTCGGCATTTTGACCCTCTCATCCGCGAAAATAAATTCCACGAAAGTTTCTTCCCTTAAGGTATCCATCAACGGTTGTTTTGCTCTGGTCTGAATAGAATGCTCTGGTTTGAATAGAATGCTCTGGTTGCTGTGGTCACTCATTGAGGATGTATATTTCTTATAGCTTCAATTTTCAAAAGTTTTGATTCGTTAAAAAAACTTATTGCAAACATTACTTCCCTTGGTCACCCAAAAATGTTAATTAATAGTCTGGGTTTAATGGGTTCTAGAACAAAATAAACCGATAAAAACACTACAATAATATCTAATTATTTTCACCTAGTATTAATGGTATTACATTTTAAATATATATATATATATGTTTTTTTTTTAAATAATTTATGAACTTTTAGGATGATAGTTCATCAGGTTCTGGTAGCAGTGGCAGTGAAAGTGATTCTAATGTAGAAGATGGTGAAAGAAGTTCTGTTGAAGAATGTTCCAGGTATGTATCAACCTAAACCAGTAATATCGTTTGTAACCAAACTCTAGCTGGTTGTTTTGTTGTATTAATTATTGGTTTAGCCCAGCCATTAGCATTCAGACAACACTTGTTTACTTTTTAGATCTCTTTCAGTTACTTATCCTAACGGTTATCCTGGCCTATTGTTATAATAACGGATTTGGTAACAGACCCTAAGGCAAGATTTATAATTTTATTGAACCAAAATCTCAGTAAAACAATTATTTTCCATACATTAAAGGGTTTTGAGCACATTAAAAATTTAAAAGGATTCATAAAAATATTTTTTTATGTTTTAGATCTCTAAAAACTTTTTAAATTTTTTTTCCAAAATGTTTATCTTTTTGATATATTTGCAATACTTCTCAGATTTACTTAGTGAGACGGCCCTCCTGCTCGCTTTACTACTTTCAATCTTTTAGTGCAATTTCATCTTAATTCCAAGATAAATGTTTGTGTCTATGCCAACTTGGATACAAGACCACATAAATTACACAATGGCCGCATATTGTCTCCATTTTATGTTAAGATGTTCTGTTAATTTTATTTACAAACATTACTATACACACACACTATCACATGCGATGCAATATTTCTTCATCATTGTCAGCATCTATCAGCTCATAATGTTATGAATCAATGTTTAATATTTTCTTGTGCTTTCAGTGTACTATAATTCAATATTTTTTACTTAAATGTTTAAAAATGTGGGGTTGCATGCATATATAAGTTTCAATAGGTTGTGGATCATCAATCATTATAGCTTGTAGAAACTACAGCAACTGTTCAGTTTAGGAGAGCGCTTGTGTGAAAGTGCATGAACGTTTTTATTTGTTGTTATGTTTCTAATGTCTGTTATGTATAATCGCATTTTATATCTCTATTTCTCTCCATCTACACTGTATGAAGTTGTCTTTGTAATATAGCTTCATCTTTCTTTCTTGTTGTGTATAGGGCTTTCAAATAATAGTAGGCCATAGCCCTTTAAGTGCAGAGATACCTCTTTAGAAGGAATTTTCGAGCAGGCTAGATGAGAAGAATCCATGGTTTTAATAATGACATAATGATTTGATATTTAAGAAAAGTCAGGTAGTTAGGTAGTGAAGGCAATAAGAAACATTGCAGACCAGGCTGCAGCAAAATCAAAACAAATCTTTTACCCTCAACAGGGAATAACAGATTGATGGATATAAAATTTCATTTCTTCAACAAAAACATCTAAGTGTAATGAAGATGAATTTGGTAATAAGGATGTACAAATATAGCACAAAGATTTGAATAGGAATAATGAACTTTGTGGCTTTAGATATATTATAACTTGATTGAATTATCGCAATTATAAAGAAATTTTTGGGGGCTTACATCGCCTTCACACCCAAACTGCTTTTGCAATCACTTCGCGATTGATTAGTACACTATTGATAGAATACTTTCCCAATTATCACAAAGCAGACTAACTTTTTCATTTCAGGCTAACACCCTTATAACAGCAGTTTTGTTTATAAGAACTAGACCAAAATTTCTTAACAATTCTTTTTGTAAAAGTATTTTAACATAAAAAAGTGTATAATCAAGTATTAAAAAGTTTTCTGCATAAATAATTTTTCTACAAAAATGTAATTGAAGAGTGTACTTTTGTTACCCTTTTTGATAACCTATATTGAATGTAGTGAAGTGAATTCGATGTCCTTTAATATTCATGTTTGTTTTTTTTGCAAAATAAAACATACTTTTGAAAGAAAAAAACAAAGAAAAACTCACTTATTAAATAATGTTGAAGAAGTACATATACAAATAACCATTAAAGTTTTGCTCTTTTGAAAATTACATAAATCTAATTTTTTTCCCCAAATTTCATCTGATTTGCTTCTAAAATAATGATAAGCAATACATAATACAACTTAGGTGCATACTATTCATGCCAAAAGAATACTTGAAATTTTCCACATCACACAATTTCTTGTAAAAGTAGTTCTTCTTTTTTTTTGTATGAAGGAGTTGTTTTCAAGCATTCAGAACTGAGGCAGTAACAGTGACTGCCAAAAATCCTGCACAAAACTATCATGTCTATTTTACAGAACATAATAGATGCAGTAAATTATTGAATTGTTTTGATTTCTATTTTATGCTTTCTTATGTTGTGCAATTGATGACAACAATAGAGTAGAAATATAGAACAAAAAATTTAATTTAGGCTCTAGAAAGTTGATGACAACAAAATTTTGTCTTGGTTTGCATTGTGTTGTGAAGATTAGTTTTTTTTAGTTCTTTATGCTTCAAATGGCATGAATAGTATGCACCTCTTGTATTCCAAAAATTTAAAAGCATAAGCATTAATATATAAGCATTATTATATAACCAATGGACTACTAGCTGAAAGGAATAAATTTATGTAGTTTATAGTCTATCATATTGTTCTATCAAGTCATTTTTTTCTGTTATAGCTCAGAGGAAGAACTATCAAATAAAAATATAACTGATAAAGATCAAACTGAAAATCAAGAACAAATAAACACAGGTGTGTTAATTTTCTGATATTTTTTTTAAAATTTTATCTGCTTAAAATGCACTAATATTTGAGTGTGATAGGGAGTTAATGTATGACTGTATAGTAAAATATTTTTTTGATAGAAATCAAAGAAACAGGATCTACTTCTTCATCAAGTGGTAGCGAAGAAAGTGATGGTTCTGGTAGTTCTGAAGAATCCAGTGCATCAGTAAGTGGCAATGATGAAAGAGGAAGAGAGGAAGAAAATCAAAAGCAACCAATAAATAAGAATAAGAGTGAAGATAGAAAGGTATTTCTTTTAACCCTTTTAATTCTATTCAACTATAGCTAACACAATAAGTATGTTATTTGGAGTTAATCTTTATTTAGTAAAACATTAATACTTCAGCTGATAATTTGATTTTCCTCTGTTTTATCCTTGTGTTAAGGAATATTTTTGGGTAGCAAGTGCCAGTGAACACTACTTCATAGAGTAATTTTTTTAGTGGAAGCTTAGTACTGGAAAGTTATTGCCCATTAGCGCTGAGTTTTAGTTAGAACTAACAAATGACAAATATGAAAAATCTTCATCATCAAGCAATATAATTCCAAGCAAAACAAACTCTTTATCCTTTGAATGAATCCAATTTTACAGCTGAGCAATAATTTTTTAGGATTTTTTTCAAGTACAATAATAAAACAGGTGTTCCTTGGGAAAACTATTTGCACTCATTGGCGCTCACAGACACTCATTAGTACTGTGTGAAAACCAAGATCTAGGGAATTATCCATTATTTTCAGATGGTTTATCAATGAAACGTTAATTTATGTTGAATTCCTAAAACAATATAGAAAAGAATACAACCATGTATTGACCAACATTTTTATAAATGGTTTTTATTGGTTGTTGTTATATGCATCTTATTAATAATGTATTAATAATCGTTTTAAAAAAACCTGTTTAAATACTATGATTTTAAAAGAGTGTGCAATTTTATTTCCTAAGAGTTTCTGTATTGACAAACTATATATAATTGATACCTTTTTACAGAAGTCCTATATAATATAAACATTAACTTATTAAACAATTATCATGAACAATACCTATACATTTAAACTCAGGAGAATTTAATTTTAATTTTCTTGAAAATATCAACATGAGGTATGATTTATCATGTATTAAATACGGTTTTCTGGTTTATTAGTTGAATTTGTTGGTTGTCATATTGATTGGCATGAATAGTAATGTGTTAATAATAACAATGCAATTATTTAAAGAGAATATTTTATTAAATAAAAAATTCTCTTCTTTGCATGTAGACCTCTACCATGACATATTGGATTTTCCTAGAATTTTATATATTCGTCGTTGAATCGATGTATTAACTCACATGTATTAACTAATGGTTCTTGATTTATTTTTCCAACGAATGTTTGTATTGCATTTATTCTTAACAATATAACATTGGATAGCTACTTGCATAACACGAAAGGAATCTGGGTTGTAGTCATAAACGTTTTTCTGACTTTTCCATAAAACATACTGAGTACTTTGTTCATATCAATAACATTGTCGGCATCATCAATATTATGCCCAATCCTACAATACAGATATCCAATGATTGGTGCTCCTTGTCATATTCTTGTTTTTAGAGTTGAAGCTCAGTTTTTTCATGTCTTCTACAGAAAGTAGTAAAATCGTAAATTCTAATTTTTGAGACAACGAGACTGATGCTAAAATGTTTCGATTCTATAATATTTTGAATCCTGTCGCTTCGTAAAAATTCAAAGTAACACTCATTTTTATGTTTCCCTGCGAATTCAAACGTTGTTTTATTTTTTTTCTACACAATCCCCTGTTTTAATGACAATGTAAAAATGACCCTTATTATGAAAGAATTAAGAAAAAAATTTTGAATATGGACATATTCTAATATATTGGAAGAAAATTTGTTTTAGCAAGGAAAATATAAAATTTTCATTTCTAACCATATGGATACCCTGAATAATCATCCTCTAAATAATCATCCCCTAAATCTTGTTGCAATATTAAATTGATGAAGATATTTTTGACGTGATAATGCTGCTAGTTTTAAGATATCATTTATTATACGTTTTTATTAAGAATTACGTTTATTACGTATGAAGTTATTCATTATTTTTCCATCACAATACCCAGTAAAAATATTAAAGGAAAATTAAAAAAATTGCTTTGTTGATAACTGAAATTGGAAATATGTTCAAAGTTCGTCTTTAAAATAAATTAAATTAAATTGCTAGAAACATTTAAGAATCAATTACTGTATACCTTAGATTAGGATGATACAAATTATTCCCAAGTAGTAAGTAATTAGTGTATATTAAATTGAATAGCTGCAAACAAAAGCTTTAAAACCTTGCGTAAGTAGCGAGGTTGCTAAAGTGTTTTGGTTCACATAAAAAATGGGGTAACAAAATGGAAACCTACAGTCGGGTTGCTAGGAGATCTTAGTACAATAGGGTTGCTTATAAAAGAATCATTTGGATATAAAATTTATTTTATAAAATATGTTTATAAACAGGAAGATTTCAAATTTATTATTACTGTTATTATTATAAAGTTATGGGAAGAAAATCCTGATGTTTATGGTATTAGACGATCAAATCGACAAAAAAAAGATCGAAATCAATCAGTTCAGGTAAAGAGCATCGATTAATATTTAGCTTACGACTGCTTTTAACACAGATTTAAACAACTTAATAAGAGTAAGACTTAAAAGTGAATTCAAACATATCGCTTTTATAATTTCAAGTAAATTTGTAGCTCTCTGTTCAATGATTTTGAATAAAGTCTAATTTTATCTATTGTAGTTTTTAATAATTTCAATTTTTAGTCAAGTGACAGCAATGAAGGAGATAGTTCAAAAAGACGACGACGGAAAACTCAAGAGTGAGTTCAAACAAATTGCTTTTATACTTTCGAATGAATTTGTATCTTTTCTTTTTTGCTTAATAATTTCTTATGGTGTGTTTTACTCGTTCATTTAGTTGGGTTCCTACATTGACTGACAGTGATAGTGAAGAAGAATCAGATTCAAGTTTTGAGGTACCGCAAAAACGAAGGAAACCTAAGAAAAACGGACCTGGTAGAAGTAGGAAGTTACAACAACGGGGTCGTCCAAATTCTGCAAGCTCGGACGATTATGGTAGAAAAGGGAAAGGACGTGGAAAGAAAACCTACAATGGACCGAAAAGAGGTGCAACAACTTCTGCAATAAGGTTTGAACATGTTTCCTTTTTGTATTACCCAAAAGATATAAATATATACATATCGCCGTTGGAATAAATTCCAATACTTCTTTAAAAATCACTTATCGATTAACTCCCAAATAAATTGTGCATTTCTGTCGTCTTGTTTTAACAGCTCAGTCATAGCAAGTTTGTTTTGTGAGTTTAAAGCCATGTGTTGTGCTCTATCATCGTATACTGATTTATAGCTCCCAAAAATGTTATAAAAGTTCGGTGTGAATGTCTCGATGAAAACGCAATGTCTACCTTCGTCTGATGTTGTATATACTTGGCCGTTTTCCGAATCCACTGCTAGATACAAGTTGGCTCGTGTACCCCACATAGCTAACATGTCCGACCCAATTGATACAACCTGTATTTCTGCATAAGGGTTGTTTGGATCTTTTGTACCATGTACACCATTCTTATCAATAGCTAAATACATACCTATGAAAAAGATTTTCTTTATTAGTAAGTATTTCCCATAGGAGAAATTTATGTTAGAATGAGCGTTTTGGCTTTTTAGTGGCGAAAAACTAAAATTATAGAATATAATGAAGAAAGCCAAAATCTCTCAGCTTCGTTGATAATTTCAAATTGAAGGTGTTTTTGGTTTGTCAATTTTGCAAATTTTTGTCAATCTTGTAACTCAATAAAACGTGTTTTTTTTTCATATTAATACGTATGTACTTTTTGTGTTTCGCCACTTTGTTTTACAAAAATACACAAGCAGTATATAGACTACATAGGATTTTAATAGGTTTTATACAACTTACCATTTTTGCATAACAATCTTCGTCTTCTTGCATATCTCAATAACTGACCTTTGATGAGCTTTTCAACTTTGTGATCAGAATCAACATTTTTGTTGTTGTTGTTGTTGTTGTTGTTGTTGTTGTTATTGTTGTTGTTGTCTTGTTTGTTCATTTCAACATTTTTCGAAATATAAATTTCGTTCACTTTCGATACCGTAATCATACTCTAAAATAGAATAAATATAATATTTGTACTCAATATCTAAGGCGTATAAAGAATAAATGTGCTTAGTATATATGACTATTAACATCGATTCTATATTTTTATTCTCACAACGATTAACTTTTGATGCTATATTTGACTGATTAATTGACTGTTCATTTTTTTCATCATCAGTATAAACTCATTTTCTTTCCTTATATAAAGCATTAATTGTATAGTTTAATGTTGTCCTTCGCACTCCTCCTACATATTTTGTTTTGTTATGTTTCCCCGCTATGTATTACTCCAACACATAACGTAACTTACACGATAATACCAACGTTTCATACGTAATGTTTTTTCTTTTCACATCTTAAATCAATTTGCTTTAAGGCATTATAAATACTTAAATACTTGAGTCAATAGCATGCTTTTTACTATTCTTTTCTATTTGTAAACCTATGTTCGATTATCCCAGCATTATGTATCTTAAAATGTATAAGAAAAATGTAATGAGCAAACAGTTTTGTTATTTTGCAAATACATGCGATGATATTATCTTACCTCTTTTCTTTGACGTATGCTCCCAATGATTGGGTAATCTTATCCTTGTCAAAACCGTATATGTATAGTTGGTACAATTATAGTTGTTAATTAAACATTTTCATTTTCCCTTTGGGATCACTAGTTATCAATACAGTGTGGTTCAAAGAAATTACCGTCAGAATAGTGGATTCTTTTGTTTTTAAAATCAATTTTGCAGATCTCTCATATGTGTAGTCAAAAAAAGTGTTTTGTTACCATAGCAAAATAGCTTGTCAATTAAATATAAGCTTTCAGTTATCAGTAAGCTCGCCGTAATTACGTTAAAGATTATCATTCACCTATCTATTTGATACACAATTTTTCTTTAACATACAAATGTAATTAAATTGCTTAACTTTTTTTTACATCGATACCTTGGTAATGCTAATTGCTCTCTAGAAATATCTATACTACCTTAAACAAACAAGCATGAGTTTGTTTACTTTGACAAGCAAGCAATGCATTGCAATGCGTGGAATACTAACCGACCTAATCTATTTGTACAATATATCTATCTAAATGAATGCAATAATGATAACTATATATATTTTTTTAAAGGAACGCCTCTAAGAAATATTTAGAGATTATGTCAAAGAAACAACAGTTAATTCAGTGGAGACAATAGATTCTAATTCTGATACATAGACAAAGAAAAAAGAACTTTATATATATACATTTTTCAAGATTCGTATAATTATTGATTTTAGTTGCATTAATTTCGATTAAAACAAGTAGAACAAAAAATAAGGATCTCCAGTACTTGCTTTTAATCTCATGCAAACTGATAAGTTAAGAATAAATATTCCCATAGAAAGAAGGGAAATATTTTGTGTAACATCAAACAATCTTTCTTTTTCAGTTATAAAGAAGATAGCGATGAAAAAACAGATTCTGATGACATCATTGAGCAAGATGATACAGTACCTAATACACCAGCCGAAGATGTCGAAACTATCGAGAAACTTGTACGTCATCGTCAAGGATGGCCCGGACGTAAGTAGACTTTCATTTAAAGCTTATCACTTAAAAAGTAGAAATCGTTGTCTTATTTTATTCTCTTAAAAGCTAAACATTTATTTATTGAAATAATTGTATTATGCATTTAGAGACAGGAGCTCAAACAACTACATATTCGGAGGATGCAGCAGAAATCATGAAACTTGGCGAACCTGATATATCAAAAGATAAAACTGAGCTACAATTTCTTGTTAAATGGAAAAATTGGTCTCACCTTCACAGTACTTGGGAAGCAAAAGAAGGCCTCGTAGCTCAAAATGTAAAAGGTTTAAAAAAGCTTGATAATTACATCAAAAGAATGGAAGAAGTTGAAAAATGGTTAGTAATTTTTTTATTTGAAGATTTTTTGTTCTTAAAAATGCGAATTTTTATTTTTTATTATTTTACTTCTAATTTTGTTTTTAGGAAGAAAAATTCGGCACCCGAAGATGTTGAATATTTTGAAATGCAACAGGAAATGAATGAAGATATACAAAAACAATATCGAAAGGTTGAAAGGATAATAGGTATTGAATGAATATATGGAGTCACAGTTAAAATTGACTCCCGGTAACTTTTTCATTTTGCTGAGTCGAACCATTATTCTTATGGGAGTTGACTGTAATTGTGGTTGGAATTTATTGTTTTTGCCTATTAATAATCGCTAATTAATAATCGCCAATATCATCTAATTAATCACACAAACTTTCTTAAATCATTTGAATTGGAGATTTTTATACAATTAATTTTTTCGTAAACTTACAGGTTCCTCTTACTGCAGTATTCTTACAAAAGGTTTTGCGATTTTCTCTTCTGTAGGTACCTGTTATAGATCGAAAATTTATCGGATTTAATTAAATTTAAGTCAGAAAAATTATAGCTAATTGCGTCAAAGATTCTCTTAAAGATATTTCGAAACATCTTATATCAATAGCTCACAAATTCACAGAAGATTCTTCATCTGGGTATCCTGATTATCTTTGTAAATGGCAAGGTCTTCCTTATTTTGAATGTACATGGGAAGATGGTGCTTTAACTGCAAGATATTTCCAAAAACACATCGATGAATACTTAGAACGAGAACGATCAGATACCATTCCAAATAAAAATGCAAAATGCCTTCGGCAAAGGCCAAAGTTTGTATCGTTCAAGGAGCAACCTAGTTTTATTGGTTCTGAAGAGTTGCGTTTGCGAGATTATCAAGTTGATGGTGTGAATTGGTTGGCACACGCTTGGTGTCGTGATACATCTGTTATTCTTGCTGATGAAATGGGTCTTGGTAAGTTGTATTGAAATCTATTTTTACAATAAAAGTTAATTTTATTAAACACTATTTCATTAACTTCTATAAATATGTTTATAGGAAAAACAATCCAAACTATTTCGTTTTTGAATTACCTGTTCTACAACTATTCGTTGTATGGTCCTTTCCTTGTGGTTGTACCGCTTTCAACGATGGACGCTTGGCAACGTGAGTTCTCTGCTTGGGGGCCTGCAATGAATGTGATTGTATATCTGGGAGATGTTAATTCGAGAACGACAATCCAAGAATACGAGTGGTGCTTCAAGAAAACACGAAAATTAAAGTTCAATGTTTTGTTAACTACTTACGAAATGTTGTTAAGGGATAAAGTAAGTAGTCTTACGTCAATTTTCAATTGCGTTAAACGTAATGTTAAGGTGAGTTCTAGATGGTCAATGAAATATGCTTCTGGTTCTGTAAATCCATTTAGTTAAAAAGTGTCATATAAAAATCAAAATTTCATTACCCAAACAACCAAACAAATAACAAAATCGATTTAATCTCGCATGTTAAATCAATATTTGTATATTGTATATGGTTTTATACCGTCTTGCCGTTTATTTACACTAGATATTAAAGTGATTTCATTTTTGTATTATTTTTATTTGAATGACCAACAAATGAGCAACAATTTTTATAATATTTAAGGTATCAGTGAAAATGCTTTAATTTGAACTTTTTGAACTTAATATGAAAGAAAGTGAGTGACGTTTCAAAACACTTAAAACGGTTGATTTTCAAAAATGCTTGCACTTAAAGGCCTATTAAATAACGAATATGTTTTTTATAAGAAGATAAAGTCTCGTATCATGATTTTTATAATTCTATATGAAATATTTTTCTAGGAACTTTTGGGGTCATTGAACTGGGCTGCTCTACTCATTGATGAGGCTCATCGATTGAAGAACGAAGATTCACTCTTGTATCGTGTATTGATTGAATTCAAAACAAATTTTCGTATATTAATCACTGGAACTCCATTGCAAAATTCGCTTAAAGAGTTATGGTCTTTGTTACATTTCCTCCTGCCAAACAAGTGCGTATTATTATTTCTTCTTCTTTACCGATTACTATTTGTTTATTCTAATTACTTTGAAACATTAAAACTATGCCTAAGTGTTTTTTATGTATCAAATTTTTTTTGCCACAAGTATTTATAGTTTTCTATTAATGTATACCTGTTAGATTTGACGATTGGGAAGAATTTGAGTCAGATTATTCTGTGTCTGATAAAGAAGGTCTGCAAAAGCTTCATCGGGATCTTGAACCATTCCTTTTACGTCGAATAAAAAAGGACGTGGAAAAATCTTTACCAGCCAAGGTATATATTCAATTTATATTTGTTTAAAATGTGACGCTTAAAAGTTAATTAATTATAATTATTATTATTTTTTTTTTTTTCATGAATAGGTTGAACAAATACTGCGAGTTGAAATGTCTCAAATACAAAAACAGTATTACAAGTAAGTACAGCTACAAGATTTACTATTTTATTGTGATAAACCTAATGAACTGGCTCGCAAAGCATGGTATTATTTGAAATTCTTCCTCCTTTAAAATTAATCTTGGATCATATTTAGTCTTGATTATGTTTATGGCAGGTTTCTTATTAATTTTAAGCTAGTTAAAAAGAACAAACTGAAATTAGATTTAATAAAATGACTTTCTTTGAAATTTCTTTCAGATTGATATTAACAAGAAATGTTCAAGAGTTATGTAAAGAATTGAAAGGATCGTTTTCTGGTTTACTAAATATAGTGGTGGAGTTAAAAAAATGTTGTAATCACGTATCACTCATTAAACACTTGGATCCTGAAGAAGATGATCCGAATATATTGCAAGTAAGAACAACTAAACTGATTACGAAATATTTAATGTAATGTTTTTGACATCCATTCACACTAAGCCATTAATAATTAACAAAAATAATTTGCTGAACAAGAAAAGCTTGACTACGATATATACCTTATGAAATTTATTAAACACTTACTTATATTTTTAGACATTGATTATTGGCAGTGGTAAAATGATTTTATTAGACAAACTACTTTGTCGGTTAAAGGAGACTGGGCATCGTGTTTTGATCTTTTCTCAGATGGTTAGAATGTTAGATATCATTGCAGAATATTTGATTTTAAAGCGTTTTCCTTATCAGGTATGTGACATGTTCGACTATAATATAAACATAACTGCTTATTTTGAATTATTTTCTTAATACCAAAATTACCATTTACATACTCTCTTTTTTTATTTAAAAAGGTAAAAAGTGGAAATATCTAAAACTTTAGTTATTTCGAAACTCTGATTTTCTGAAAATCACAATCTGAGTGTCATAGCATGTCATATGTCATGTTTTATAAAAGAAAGGTTTGGAAGTCTGGAAGCTATTTGTGCTCTTTTTATTTTTGTTACTTTCATTTTGAAGCGACTTGATGGGTCAATTCGCGGCGAACAACGTAAAAGAGCTTTAGATCATTTCAACGCAGATGGTTCACAGGTATGTTATTATATTACTCTTAAGAATAGAAATTGTATTTACTTAAATGTTACGGCAGCTAAATTCACTCCATCCAACCTTTTTTACTAAAATTTCATCTAGATTCAGGAGTAGCTTCGTTTTCGAGATATTGTAACATGCTGAATGTACACTATTTTATAAGTTGTTCTTAAAAATTTGTTTTTATCTTTTATTTTAGGATTTTTGTTTCCTTCTATCAACACGGGCAGGGGGACTGGGAATCAATTTAGCAACAGCTGATACAGTTATTATATTTGATTCCGATTGGAATCCACAAAATGACTTGCAAGCTATGGCTCGTGCTCATCGAATCGGACAAAAGAACCAAGTAAACATCTACAGGTAATGATGATAATATATAATTCACATTTTCATAATCTTTATTTCAGTTCGAGTTAAAAAGTCTTCATTATGGTTTAACCTGTCTGTTCTACTTGGATGTTATGTTTGTTAAATACAGATTAATGTTAAGCGTTCAGTTTCATTAATATTTATTTACAAAATATTTTTTTATTCGATAGATTCGTTACAAAGAATAGTATAGAAGAAAATATAATCGAACGTGCAAAGAAGAAGATGGTGTTAGATCACCTCATCATTCAACGTATGGATACAACTGGTCGACGTATTCTATCCAAATCGAATGCACCGTCAGCCAACCCATTTAATAAAGATGAATTATCTTCCATTTTAAAGTTTGGTGCTGAAGATCTGTTCAAAGAACACGACCAAGATAATGATAAAAAATTACATGTATAAAATTACAACTCCTGCATAATATTATTTTAGCTTAAAAGTGGAAAATGATGCATTTAACGAGCTTCTGGTTCCTATTGATAGAGTAGTTGCAGTATGTATATCTACTCAGTTTGAGAGAGAGAAAGAGAGATAAGCAGAACACATGAATAGTCGAGGGAGAGAGGCAAACTTACCTCAAATAGAGGCATTTGCTAGGAACTCCAATTAGAATCCTAATTGATAAAAGTTCAATGAAAACTGACGAGGCTGTCCTGGTTAAAACTTATGTTCTTATCTAAAGTTAACAACATCACCTCTTTTCTAGGCTATGGATATTGAAGATATACTTAATCGAGCTGAAACACAAGAAAATACAGATGATACTTCAGTAAATGAAGATCTCCTTTCTCAGTTTAAAGTAAGTTTCCTTTAGGTCTAAAGTCAATGCAAAGACAATGGTCGGTTATCTGTCTATTTGGGGTCCGAAATACCATGTCTGCATGTAGTGACCGGAATTTGTTTGAAGACAAATATGAAAGAGAATTAACTTTCTCTTCGAATGGTTGTAAAAGTTTTGAGTCCACACAGTATCCTTGAGTGTCATTTGAAAGTTTGAATTGCCTGTGATTTTCAGCGGTGTTTTCCGAAAGGTCGTGAACATAATGAGTTAAAAAGCATCTCAGTGTTATACATGTGTTGATGGTAGAGTTTCTATGTTAGAAATTCAAAGACTAAAAAACTTAGTGATTTGCTTAATTACATTGTTTCTTTGTTGTTTAAACAGGTCGTAAATTATGCCGCCTTTAATGAAGAAGAAATTAAAGCAGGCCCTCCTCCAACTACTACTCCTATTCAAAAATTATGGGAAGAAATAATCCCAGCTGACGAACGAGCTAAAGTAGAAGCAGAAAAACAGGAAGATTTGAAATTAAAACCAAGAAGTCGAAAAGCTGTTGAAAAGGTGGGTTTGGAATTAGTTTTTTGAAAAAAAAGCATCGCAGAATCTTCGCAAATAAAGATTTCTACGATTACTGTCATTATGTGAATGTTTTTTTTTTTACTAAATTAGATGGGTGCGTCAACAACCGCAGTTTCTAAGAAGATTAAATCGAAGGAATATGTCGAAGATGATTTCTCTTCAACGTCAAGTGAAGATGACGAAGAAAAAAAAGATAAGAAAACGAAAAAAACAAAGACACCAAAATCACTGAAAAAAGAAGGAGTAAAAGGTTTTACTGATGCTGAAATTAGAAGGTTTGATTACTTTTCTTTATAGTACGTACGTACATTTTTTAATAAGAAATATGAGTCTGACTTGCGCAAAATTTAAGAAATTAAGAAAATCACGGTAATCCTAATTTGAATTTGCTGATTTAATTTAAATTATGATGTTTAAGGGTAACTTTGTACTAACGACCAAATATTTTTATTAAAGGGATAGATAATATTTATTTATAAGAACATTTTTGGCTGGATTTGACTAAAAGTTAAAAAACATTGCAGCTGATACCCAAAGAGTATCGGTAACAATTATATTAGAAATTAATTAGTAGAAATTTGGAAAGTTCTGTTAACTTTTAGTTACATTCTCCATGTATTATGGTCTTTATTTTTCTTTTAGGTTCATCAAAAGTTATAAGAAATTTTCTCGACCAATTACTAGGTAACTTTTTTTATCTTAATAGGGTTTACAGCTTATAAATGTTCAATCACAACGTTATCTATCTCCTTTACATCAACTTAGAAAAAACAGATAAACATAAATATACTTCTTTTATCATTAATCGAATCCTTAACATTATTACATATGTTTCTTCTATTAGTATAAATAAATATTCATTTTATAGACTTGATGCAATATCTGAGGATGCAGAACTTACTGACAAATCAACAAGTGAACTGAAAGATTTATGTGAGCTTCTTAAAACTTCTTGTGAACAAACTGTTAAAGAATACGAAGAGAAACTGCTTCAAGACGAACAATTTGATGGTAGGGCAACTGAAACTTTACAGTTAAGAATTTAGTAAAAAGCCTTAGAAGTCTCTTAAAAATACTACGTAACCTTTAACTCTTTAACTGTACAGTTTTGCAAATAAGAGAAATGAAGTTGATCGGTCAAAAGAAGCTGTGCACTGAGCTCGCTAGTGTGTCCAGGGCAAAAAAGCCCTTAAACGTTCGGCAATAACCGATGACCGGCCGTTATTTGCAATACTGTGTCAGTAAATGTCAGTGTCAAGTACTAAGCTTAATTTTCAAATTATCTATCTATCTTTGAAATATATTTAGTACCATTCAACAGGAAATTTAGTTCTCTTTCATATGGATCTAAATCATCGACCTTAATTTTAAAGGGATCAAAAGTTAAGGCTCCCAGAAGTAGATACAGTATTATTTTGGTATTCCGATGGGGAGTCTGCTTCACATTAGCACTTAAGCAATTAATTTAATTGTAGTCTTAACAAATGTGCTTAAAAACATTTTGTTTGCTTTAGGTAAAAAGAAGGGTGCTTCGTTGAAATTGTCAGGTGTAACTGTGAATGCACATACAGTGTTAAAAGCAGAACGCGATCTTGAACCGCTTGCAGCTTGTTTACCACAAGATGAAAAACAATTAAAAAATTATCGTCTAACTGTTCCAACACGTAGTGTACATTGGGGAGTTCCATGGAGTATTATTGAAGATAGTATGCTGCTGGTCGGTATCCTCACTCATGGAATGGGTAATTGGGAAGCTATTAAAAATAATCATTCTTTGATGCTTACAGCTAAGGTACTACAATTAATCAAAAAAGCAAAGACATGTTTTGTTTTTATTAAGTTAATTAATAATTTTGTTACACTCGTATAACTTTTATTACGTTTTTCTTGCTCTCAAACTCCCATCAATATTAAGTTGTTTATTAGTTTATCTTAACTAGTAAATTATTGTCATAAAATAATGTTTAGATCCTCCCAAAGGGAAACGGTAAACCTCAAGTTAAACATCTTGCTTCACGTGGCGAATATTTACTTCGGTTACTTAAAGAACATTCACCTGACCATCCTAAACAAAAAAAGGTATAATATTTTCTTTAAATTTTAACATGTCACATATTTATTAAATCATAGTTTTTTGAATTATAATGAACCATTTAATTTATGCTTCCAAAATTTAGGTGAAGAGTAAAGTATCAAAAAGTGAAAAGAAAAAGGCGGTGACGAACGAACAAAATGATATATCTGACGAAAAACCACCACTACTCGATGAAGCTCCCAAAAAAGAAAAGAAGAAGAAAAACGAAAAAAGTGAAAAGAAAAAGAAGAAGGTTAAAAAAAACATAATCTAATCTTTAACCAAATCGTTTCTTCTTATTAAAGGCTTAGTTATTTCCTTCTTCAGTGATTTTCTTTTTCAGTGATTTTCTTTTGCTTTTTAATAATAGTATAAATTAGGTATGCAATTATATTGTTCTTTCCCCTCCTTTAGAAAGATAAGTCGATCAAACACCAGGTTGATGTGAAGGAAAGTCAGGAGAATAAAATAATAGTGAATGAAATCAAATTAGATGATGCGACATTCAGATTGTGCAAAGAGAAGATGAGAGCAGAGAAGAAATCTCTTCAAGCTCTTCATCAACCTGATCAAGAAACATCAGAACAAGTTCAGGTGCAAACAACAAAAAAGTGTCTGCTTAAGATTGGTGATCATATTGAAAAGATATTAAATAATGAATATGCAAATGATTCTAAGATGGCTAATTCTTGGAGGAGGTAAAACCTTTTTTCTTACATTATTTTTATTCGAACTATTTCATGAAGTAAATAGCAGTACCAAAACTATAACATTTTCTTCTCAATAATAGAAAGAAACTAACTTAATAAAACCTTGTTTTAGCAACCTTTGGTCGTTTGTATCGAAGTTTACTGAGCTGGGGGCTTCAAAACTGTTTAAATTATACGGAACAGCTTGTCGTAAAAGAGATGCTCATAAAAAAGAAGTACAAAAGATGAGAGCTGATTATTCTTCTACTCTTCAAGAAGTTGGTAAAACTGTTGTTTCTACTGATCGTGTCGAACTGGAGGAAGCAAGAAAGCGTACTCTAGGTAACCACGATTAGTACTTAAATATATATTTAAAATATTAAAGGGAGAGATTTTCGAGGATTTAGCCTTTTAAGTTAAGTTCAACAGTATAATTTATATTTTAACTTGTATTTTTCAGGATTAGAAAGCAAAGCTGCTCCTACTAAAATTCCAAAAATTAAGCATAAGGAAACAAAGACAGAAAACTACAGCAGATTGTAAGATTTATGTTGATATTGTCGTGATTAAGTTAGATGTAATTCCATAATGTTATTTAGTTATATTTAACGTCATGTTTGAAATGACACCTCAAAATATGCCATGATAAGTGGTTAAGATATGGATTGATAATAAAATAAACTAATTAAAGGCAACTAGTATAATTTTCAATATAAAATAATTGTTATTATTTTCTCTTTGTTTACGTTTAGTAAACACAAGGATTCACAAGGACGGGAAGATAGGAGATCGTACAAAGATTTTGGTAGTAAATCATCAACATACAAACAAAAATCATGGAATAATAACACTAACGAAAATAAAAAAGAAAGTGGTAAGGCCTTAACCTACCGTGAATGGAAAGATCAACAACAAAAACGAAATGAAGGAAAATCTTCATCACGACATGAACATTACAGCAGCAAACTACCAAAAGAGAAACGATATCATGAGTATGACGAGAAACCTCCATCATTTCATGATAAATACGCACACGAATCATCTCATCGTCCTAAGTATACTCGGGATATCGAATATGATAATCAATCGCCAAGAACTTTCGCTTCCACAGTACAATCACCTACACACATTTATCAAAACTCAAGAAAACGAACTTATAGTAATAATAGTGATTCACTAAGTTCTTCTGACATGAAAAGAATTCACAAAGAGTATGAACAAGTTTCTCCAGAACCTGGGGAAATAACCTAAATTTTCATTTCCACCTCTTGTATTTTTTGAGTAAAACAGCATTAATTTTTTATAAAAGCTTGAAGATAATTTATCTTTGATAATTAATTATTGCAGAGATTTTAATGTTTCCTGCAATGAGCTATTTTATACCGGTTTGTATTTAAACCATAGTTAACAAGAAGAAAAGTTGTGATGCTAAACTGTTTCGTCCATGGAAGCAAACTTTTTCTCTATGGGGCTTAATTTGTGTTCACAAAATTATCAGAAAAATGTGACTACTTTGAAGTTTGGAACTACTGTGAAAATAATTTTGAATTCGATAAAACATTGATGAAAAATTCGCAAGTATACTGTTTACTGAAAAATCCACACGAAACTGTCAGGTCTCCATGTTTAAATTTGTAATTTTTTGTAATAGTATTTAGAGTGTTGATATTTGTATAAAACAGTACTAAAGAAAACACGGAGAGACTGTCTAGGAATACCATGTAAAAAAAATCAACATGTATACGACGCTTTAGTAAAGAGGATCTCTCGCTACTTTTACTCGAACGAGTGCGTAGCAAAGTAAAATGCGATTACATAAATTATTTTCATAGCATGTACTTTCCAGTAGTCTAAAAATAGTTTACATTTTATTTCACGTTAATGTTTTCATTTACATTGAACATTAATCTCGTGTTATTTGTAGGAGTTACCCAATGCAGAACTGTAATGAAATATTGGTTCCGCCTGTCCTAGGATAGTGACCCGCAAACTTCGTTGACCAATCCGACGTTGACGGGAACTAATTTTTATTACTATTTATTTAAAAAAATTAAAAATAACTATGCGTTCGATGTGACAGATTTATGCGAGCTAGTTGGATTTTCTATTGTATTGTTTTTGCATAACAGTCACGATTAAGAATGAAAATTTAAATAAATAACAATATAATAATTAACAATTAAGCCCTTTTTAACGAAAACAAATATTTCAGGCTTACAGCTACATTATTTACAAAAATATAGATTGTGTAGGATACAATTATAAATTCGGAATCAAAGCTTTTAATGTTTTTATTGGTATTTTCATGCTGTGTATGCGTTTTAATATGTTGGGTATGTTGAGTGCAGAATACTTTTAAAATACGATGTCATCTGCAGCAGAGAGGATGGTCATATAGTGAAGCTGTGCAAAGAGTGGGGTGCAAAAACTTTAACCAGGTGATGCCTTGTGCAGCTTTTGGAGGCGAGATTGGTGTACACGCTTTTTTTTTGTAAGAATGATGTTTTGGTTCAGGCTGAAGAATATTCTTAAAATTCTATTGTTTTAAACGAAAGGCCCATTGTTTTCCAATGTATTCTTATAAAACGTATTCTTATAAAAAAAAGCGTGTAGGAAAACTTTGTCGAGAGTGGGGTGCGACAGAGTTTGATGTGGCTGCGTGCGGGGCAGAAAGATATTGTTACATGGAAATTGTGAAACTGCAAAAGTTGGATGTTTAACTCGATACATGGCGAGCTGTTCATCATCACAAGCGCAGGTCTTTTAGAGATTTATATGATGATTTACTACCAATAGCATAGCATCCTGACCGTGGTTTTGGCTGGTGCTTTTACGAAGATGATAAACGAGTAGTAGAAAAGTTGGAGGGTTGTAAATAATAAAGATGATTGAATGCTTCTAAAATGATATGTTAAAACTATATGACCCTGTGAGAATAGCAGCATTAATTAAGGGAAATAGCGAGTATGCTATAGAGATTATAATACAGCTATTAACCGAGCTATATGTAAAGCTGCAGAGAAAGGAGAAGTTGAGGCCGAGAGCTGGGTACGACAGATTTTAACCAGTGTGCATGTGAAGCCGCATAGAACGGACACGTTGAGATTATGGAACTTTGCCGAGAGTACGGCGCGACAGATTTCGAAAAGTGCAGAAAACTTGGTACAGTTGTCAAGTCAACTTTTGAGGTATCCAAATGAAGAAAAAGATATATATTTGAGGCCGAGATGCAACGTCAGCAAGATGATGTGGTAATAATTGAAGAAAAAGAAGAAAATATCTTGTATGATCAATATCTATCAGAGTCGTGGTATATTCGACGACGCATTGCCATTTTAAAGCGTCGTACTGCAAAGCTTGTGAACTCAGGCCGTTTGGAAAAACGTATCTTGACCAGAGCGGGTGTTGCTAGTTGGACCCTGAAAATCTGTAAATAAACATGTACAAAGTTTGATCAAATTGAGTTAGCTAGCAAAAAATTCCACAGCCTTTCTCGGGTCACTGACATTAACGCTATTGGTTTAGAAAAGATTCGAATAAGTGAAGGCATCGTGGCTAACAAGCATGATATGAGTTATAGCAAAGGATATGATGTAAATGGTAAAATTATCCCGTTGTATATGAAGACACTGAAGGACTGCGTTTCTTTGGGTGTTGGCAGGTATTCACTCCGGAGCACTCCATGGAAAATGGGATTTAACGTGAGTGACGATGAATCGTGGACGAAATAGTACAACTTAATCTGGTGGCAAATATGTAAGTTTTACATGCTCTGGGGTGCGGTGGGTTTGAGCTAGGCGGTACGTTAAATGGAGATCCACTGAGCAATGGTAAGTATATTAACCCAAAACTCATCACCTGGGACGGCAAGATCAGAACCAAGTTTCGAGGAGTAAACCGGATAATGGTAGCTGTTACGTGACGGGGATATTGAATATTGAAAGCGTATACAAGCAAGGTGCGAACTATCATCTCCAAGTCTTTTTGAAGGAGTGCAAGTACAAAGAAAGAGATGTGAGCTTTGAAACCCAGTTGAGTGACGAGTAAGACTACGATACGGTATTTTAGTGTAAGTTGAGTGTTATAATAAATGATGCAGTTGCAAGAACTGAAAGACGAAAGAAAGAGGGCTGAAGGAGTATTCAAAGATGAGTGTTGATGATCTTTAGTTGTTACGCTGGAAAGCCGGGTACTGAAGAAGCTGCGCAAAAATCAAGTGAATATAGGAACACAGACTGACTTTAGAGAGTGTAATGACTGTGGGCTAAAAACCTTAGTTACATACCTGAGGTTCAAAGCTGAAGCAGAACAGTGTAAAATTATCTATATGGATGACTTACAGTTTAATGCGGAGACTGGAGAACTCATAGAGTACTAAGACATTTGTGAAGGTAGACTCCATCACAAATCATTATTTCTTGGGAGTTGTTCGTAGTTTACATACGTGGCATTAGCAGGTGTGGTATCTGAAGAAGCTGTGAGTTTGCGTAAAAAAAGCCTGTTTACCTTCTTCTCTACCTTGAGCCAAGACAACTTCGCGCTGCTCTGCAATAATAGCGTCTGTGACACAATTTGACTTGGTGCAAATTTGCTCTTTTACAGCACAGTAGTGTTTGACTTCTTTAAAGATGAAGTGATATTCTTCATGAGAAACGTGTGCGTCTTCTATAGCCTTTGACACGAGAGCAGAGACTCTGCGAGCGTCTTGATTTTGTCATGCTTTTTTCCTTAGAGTCTAAGACTTTTTGAGTTTTGTGTATAACAGCTGATCCTATCCCAAGATAAAGACCTGCTGACGCGAGAACGATACTAATTGGCAATCCTATACCACTGGTTAGAGTTGTAATAGAAGCAGAAATATGGTGGAAGTATCGTTAATCATTGTTGCGCCAGCACGACGCTCGCAGCGCTTGTTTAGCTTGCCTTCGTCTGTCAAAACTCTATCAGCACACAACTTCCTTTTTCTGATTGTGAAAACATATTTCTCGATGAAGAAGTCGGTCTACCTCTTGACTTGAACGATGACCTTATCCTCTTAGAAAAATCTTGTTTTAACATAGGTCACCTTAACATAAACGGTCTGCGTTCCAAAATTGATTTTATCAAGATCCTTCTAAGTCGACACAATTTTGATATCTTATGTTTGAATGAAACAAAAATTGATTCTATAGTCTCTGATTCTGAAATATCCGTTCTTGACTACATCATTTTCAGGCAAGATAGGACTTGTCATGGTGGGGCTGTTCTTATTTTAGCTGCTGATCATCTAAGCACCAAAAAACTTTCTCGTGTTTCTAAGAAATCAAACGAAACATTATGGATAGAAGTTAAGAGGAAGAAAGCTAAATCTATCTTTCTTGGTGCTGTATACTGCCCACCTGTTAAAAGAAATAATGTAGAGGTTGTAGAACGATACAAGTCGTTTTTGATGTCTTGCGTTGATAAGTCTCGGTAATTTTAATTGTAACATGCTACAACAAAACTGACTTTCTGGGACAATTAAAGATCTCTGTAAAGCTAAAGCGTTAGCACAGTTTATTGAATTGCCGACTAGAATCTCTAAAACCTCTACCTTGATTGATCTAATTCTCACC